>JAMKCH010054011.1:0-72998 GCA_023653785.1 Ophioderma brevispina | reverse complement strand
AGCGGACTTTATGAGAAAAATAAATCTGATAAAAAATATCGATGATCTTGTACCAGGAGTCTTACCCGTTCTATTTTACTTTTCAGACGGATTTTGCAAACAGGATGGCTTTAATTTTTGTTTGTTACTGTCCGACTAAATATAGCCTGTCGTGCAAATGATGTAATCATCAACAAAAGTACTTTTTCTAGCACGTCAGAGTAACAAATTTATAATCCTTAAAATAGGAACTTAATAGTATATTTTACAAAAAATAATGTTAGGAAAATAAAAAAGAATATTATATATATGTTGTGTTTGTAAAACAAAGCCTAATTGATACATTGTTTCCATCTTTCAATTGTAATTATCTGTAGCAGATTGCAGAGTGTGCGTTACAATTTTGCTGTCGCCGGACGTAGATGTGTCATACTCGAAATCGAATGAGGGACGGGTTGGGGAGGATTTATTGCTGAAAAATTGAGTGTGTTGCAATTTTGCCTTTTTTCGTAAGTTTACCAAGGTAATTATGTTTTCTTACTCTCCTTAGAAAGCAACGTGGCTCAGGCCCGGGGCTCAGCCAAACTGTCCTCCCGCGACATTGTCATGCCAGCCAGCCCAACATCCACATGTCCATGCATCATGCGAAAGAGTCAATGACGGGAAAGTTAGGCCCATTCCAATCGGCCAAACAAACGACGTAAATCAGGCGGTGAAAGCGTCATTAATGTTCGTTACGGAAGTTGGGATGTAGAGGTTGCGAAATATACGTTAGACAATGGCGACCATATCCGCAAATCGACTCACTTGGCCTGGCCATATCAATTACATTAATCTACCAAACAGACCTATACACCACCTTTTGTAGGTATGATATCCAACTTTTTCCATTTATAATTTTAGTTGAAAATGCTTCACTGCAAAGATAATGTTCACGTAAAAACTGAGGGGTCAATCGTGACTGTAGGTTGTAATTGAGCCAAGTTATGGGCAAAAGTTTGTTGGTGGATTGCTCATAAAATGTGGCCGTCATTGCAGATGCTATGGTGAAAAACCGAAAATGTCGGGGGGGGGGGGGGGGGCCCTGAGTACCTGTTTTATAGGGACTTGTTTTGCCATATGCTAAAAACGCTTTAGGTGGGTGGAAAGAGCAATCGTTTTACTAAACTTAGAATGGGGAATATGAAAACACAATTTTTAGCCTTAATCATTCACAGAAGCATGTTTTCCAACCTGGGTCACAACTTTTTGGATGTTATAGCGCCACCACGCAAGCCCCCAATGGGCATACCTACCTTTTGGCATATAGCTAGAAAACGCTATTTGAGCAAACTGTTCTCATCCAACAAAAAGTGTGGATGAAGAAACTTTGAGCAAAAAAGCACTTGAAATTTGACTAATTTAGGGATTTTAGTTTCAAATTTGAGTTGCCTTCATCTCTTCCGTCAGCAGGCCACAAGTAGTTGTTTGCATGCCATGGGAAGAGT
This sequence comes from Ophioderma brevispina, assembly GCA_023653785.1. NCBI lineage: Eukaryota > Metazoa > Echinodermata > Ophiuroidea > Amphilepidida > Ophiodermatidae > Ophioderma > Ophioderma brevispina. The sequence continues at coordinate 71,532 of JAMKCH010054011.1, read as the reverse complement.
AATAGTAGCGAGTTGATGTTTTGTTACAGAGATTGGTTATAGTATATTTAGCTCGTCAACCATTGCCGAGCCTGCGCCGGTAGTTGCGATTTTGAATTTGAAGCAAGGCTAGGATAGGCAGTGCACTAGTTCCAGGAACTGAAACCAGAGGGTCGCCATATCTTAAAACACTGTCATTATCATTGAACGGCCTTCTAGTTTCGAACTCAGCTATTGCTGGAGAAGGAACGAATAATAAAACAGTATTTCCTCCTCGATTTACAACAAACAAAAGCAAGTTACCTGAAAAATTCCAAGATACGAAATCTCACTACCTTGTCTTCTATATGTTGCAGTTTCAAGTTTGAAACCATGAGAAAGTGTTTTTTTGGAATATTTTTCTGATCAAAACAGATTGGCAATTGTATCCTAAGTTCGGCCATGACCAATGTTTGGGGTTAAAGGTTTACAACTGATCATACCAGGGTCATACACGTGCAAAACTTAAGAGTATGTATGGTTTATATGGGAGGTTTGAAGACGACTTCGAACGGTTCGCTGCGTGTCGGGCCAGGACACTGTGAACGCGTGTTAGTATCACGGGCCAGCGTTTTTAAATGGAACTTAAAACAAGATGTTTTCGAGCGATTCTGGCCATTTATTTTAGAACCAGGAACTACTAACATGATTTCTTTTATGAATGGACGGTATGAGGTAGATTTTTTGATTGTTTCAAACTAAGAGGCTATTTGGGCAGCTCCAATTAAATAAACAGGTTGTGTTTGCATCATGGGCATATTGAATTCGAAAGGAAATCCAAAATTTCTACTAGAGATGAGGATGAAATTAACTTGATCCCCCAAAAGCCAAATTTATAACAAGGTAGGCTTTATTTTAGTCAAAAGGAAAAGTACAAACTCTGAATGCATATAATTTATCAATTGGCAATGCCAATTGTAGTGTAAAAAATAGTTAATTAACACTGGATACACAATAACGCCTGAAATTGGACTATGGTGGAAGACTAAGTAAATGTGTGTTATGGTGCTTGCTTGCATTCTGGAACATGATTTTATCAAGCGAAGGTACTTTAAGATTGGGATGGAGTTCCTTTTTAGCACTCATAAATTCATGTGACAACCAGTGCAAATATTGCATTGAAGAATTGCATTGTGGGAACAACACTCTAATTCCTCTTCCTTCCTGACCATTTGTAGATTGCCTAGTGCCAACAGAGAAGGATTCAAATTGTCCCCTCTGAAAAGTACTCAACACACCTTCGACTAAATATGCATGTCGTGCACCTGATGTATTCTCAAACAAAAGTACTTTTCTAGAACGTCCAGAGTAAATGTTTAATCCTTTCAAATAGGAACGTAATTAGTATATTGTTACAAAAAATAATGTGAAGAAATAAAAAAAAAGAATATTAGATATATGTTGTGTTTGAAAAAACCTAGCCTAATTGTACATTGTTTTCCATCTTTCACATTGTAATTATCTGTAGCAGAGTGCGAGAGTGCGTTACAATTTTGCTGTGCCGGGACGTAGATTTTGTCATTACTTCGAATCGAATGGACTGGGAATGGGGATTTTATGCTGAAATTGAGTGTGTGCCAAATTTTGCCTTTTTTCGTAAGTTTACAAAGGTAAGGATGTTTTCTTACTCTCCTTAGAAATCACCGTGGCTCAGGCCAGGGGCTCAGCCCCACATCTGTCATCCCGAGCGGGGGCCAATTTTTTGGGGTCATGCCAGCAGCCCCAACATCCAATGTCCATGCATCATGCGAATGAGTCAATGACGGACAGTTTGGCCCATTTCCAATTCGGCCCAAAACAACGACGTAAACAGGCGGTGAAGGGAATTAATGTTTCGTTACTGAATGTTGGGATTTAGAGGTTGCGAAATATTCGTTAGACCAATGGCGGAATATCCGCTAAATCGGGACTCACTTGGCCAATCATACATTTATCTTACCAAACAGCCATCTTACACACTTTGAGGTATTGATCATCCAACAATTTCATATTATATATTTTAGTTGAAAAGCTTTCAATGCAAAGATATTGTTTCACGTAAAAAATGGGGTCAATCGTGGACTGTAGGTCGTATGAGCAAGTTATGGCCAAAAGTTTGTTTGGTGGATTTGCTCTTAAAATGTGAACGTCATTGCAGATTGCTTATGGTGAAAAAACCTGAAAATGGAGCCTGAGTACCTGTTTTTTAGGACTTGTTTGCCATATTGCTAAAGAGCGCGTCTAGGTGGTGGAACAAGAGCAATAGTTTTAATAACGTAGACATGTGGGGAATATGAAACACAATTTTTAGCCTAAATCATTTACAGAAGCACATTAGTTTTCCACTGGGTCACACCCTTTTGGAGGATAGTGCCACCACGCAAAGCCCCAATGGGCATACCTACCTTTGGAATATAGCTAGAAAACGCTATTTTGAGCCACTTTCTCATCCAACAAAAGATGTTGGATGAGAAAAATTTTGAGAAAAAAGCACTTGAAATTTGAAAATTTAGGGATTTTAGTTTCAAATTGCGTGCTTATATCTTCAGTCAGCAGGCAACAAGTAGTGGTTTGCGCATGCCACTGGGAAGAGTAATAGTAGCGCAGTGAATGTTTTGTTACAGAGGGATGGACTAGTATATTTAGATCGTCACCCATTGCGAGCCTGAGCGGTACTTGCGATTTGTATTGAGCAAGGCTAGGCTAAGGTGCACTAGTTCCAGTAACTGAAACCAGAGGGTCGCCATTATCTTAAACCACTTGTACATATCATGAACGGCCCTCTAGTTTCAGAACTCAGCTATTGCTGAGAGAATGATACGACATAATTAAAACCCGTATTTACACTATTTACAACAACAAAAGCAAGTTACCTGAAAAATTCCAAGATACGGAAGAATCTCAATACCTTGTCTCTATATGTTGCGTTCAAGCTTATACAGCACTGAGAATGTTTTTTTTTTTGACATATTTTTGCGATCAACACTGATTGGCAATTTTATCCTAAGGTCGGCCATGACCAATGTGGGGTTAAAGGTTACAACATGATCATACCAGGGTCATACAAGTGACAAACTTACGAGTATATATGGGTATTATATGAGGTTGAACGCGCGACTTCGAACGTGTTTGCGGCGGTGTCGGGCCAGGACATTTAACGCGTGTTAGTATACGGACCAGTCGTTGTAAATGGAGCTAAACAAGATTTTTTCGAGCTATTCTGGCCATGTATTTTAGACCAGAGAACTACTAACATGATTTCTTTTATTGATGGACGGTAGGAGGGTAGAATCTTTTTTCAAACTAAGGGCTATTTCGGGCAGCTCCCCCATTTAATAAACAGTCTGTGTTTGCAGCATGGGCCATATTGAATTCGAAAAGAAATCCACAAATTTTTCTACTAGAGTGAGATGAATTAACTTGATCAAAAGCAATTGATAACAAGGTAGGCTATTTTGATTCAAAGAACAGTTACAAAACTCTGATGCATCCTAATTTTCAATTGCAATGCATGTAGTGTAAAAAATTAGTAATAACAAAGGGATCACACTAACGGCCTGAAATTGGACAATGGGGAAGACGTAAGTAAATGCTGTGTATGGTGCTTTGATTGCATTCTGGATCATGATTTATCATAAGCGAATGGTACTTTAAGATTGGGATGAGTTCCTTTTTGGCATCATACATTCATGTGGATCAACCAGTGCAAATATTTGCATTGAAAGAATGCATTGTGGGAAAACACTCTAATCCTCTTCCGTCATTGACCATTTGTAGATTGCTAGTGCCATACGGGAAGGATCCAATTTGTCCTCGGAAAATTACTCAAATCCACACCTATGGTCCTTCACCTAGTTACTGAATGATCATGACGAGATAGTCTTTAACTTTTTATGGCTGCTGTTATCTTTGACTATCTAGTCATGACGGGTTTGTGCAGAGACCGATTTTTAGTGAAAGCAAAATTCAAGGTGGTTATTGTGCCCAAAAATATATGCTGCACCTGGATATACACCCACACAATACATTTGTCACTAGCCTTACCTTTAAAATAGCGTTGCTTTTACAAGTTGATGCTAAGTTCTACAAAGGTAAAATTTATCAAAATTTCGCGAGCTCCAAATCTTCAGTGTACTTCGTCTAGTCCTCCATGTGGTATCGATAAAACAAATAACTGTCAATATCGAGAAAATTCAAACTGTTCGGTGCGGCAAAATACGGCGTGCGGGAAGGAGTTACCCGTGGGATGTACCCACAGCGTGGTCGTGTCACAGTACTCGAAAAATTATATAAATTGGGATTGAGGTGCGAGACTAAGTTCACCCTCGTACTTTTCACACCGCCGTAGGCGGGGTGTATTTGGGCCACATTTCAGGTGAGTTCCCGTTGCTTTAACGGCCATCCAAATTAGAATACGCCTAATATGTGCCCGATTTCTCTCGAATTTGGCATATCAATCCCGATTTGAAGCAAACGTCACAATCGAAAAGAGGAGGCGAGACCAGGATACTTGCAAAAAGTGGGTATTTCAACTAAAACTTTATTTGAAGCACACTTATTAAGCCGAGTTTGCACACGTTACGCAATAAGAAAGCCAAGAATACCCAACAACGCAAAAGGGGAGAAACTAAGCGTCTAAAATGATTGAATGTACACCAAATTGACGCAGTTTGTGGTTCGGACAGTCGCTGTGCACACACGCGGTGTTAAACGGTCTTTAACGCCTTTAAAAACCCGGGACTAGAGCAGTGAAATGATAACGTCCCCAAATGTGAAAAGATAACACTGCCTGAAGTCACACTTACTGGGGATAGTCTTCCCCCTACCCACCCCACCCATTGTAAAGTCTGGTTATTGCCACGGTTATTCTACTGTAGAGCGCACTGTAAGTTGTTATTTGATTAGCAAGATATATATGCATTTCAAAATACATTGCGCGATATGGCGTGCCCAATTTATTTTTAAACAACTGGTAAAAGATACACATTCAATAATGCTACGCACCCATCATGTTCACAATCACTCCAACAAGACCGAATATGAGCACGTTCTTTTCGAGTTCAATGCGCCGTGGGATAGATCTAGCTACGGACAACGTCAACGATCCGCATCGTCGGAAGGTACTCAACAATGTCAAAACAAGGTTCATCGAGTAAATCGGAAGGGCTTACTTTGCCTTGAATTTTATCTTTTCTGAAGGAAATATAATGATTTCAATATGCAGAGTGATGATGAGTGTCTAGAGGAAGACGCAGGAATAGAATTAATAGTCATGATATTAGGTAAGTTTAGCGGTACGAAAGGTTCAATTCACAAATTTAGATGTCTGGTTATATGTACATTTCCAGTTTATACCGAGTACCAAACTAGAGGTCAGAGATGATAACGAGTGTGTTAAAAGATAATGTTGACTTGGTTTGGTTACCAGAAACTAGGCATGCATGATGATCTTGCCATCACGTATTGGGTATTGTCGTGATTGTAAACCTATGCCCGTCGGGGGGGGTACTACATTTACAATTCAAAGTAGTACCAATACCCATGATACAATGTGTTTCTGCATGTCAAAAATGTCTAGATGTCACACATCACTTACATGGGGCTATCTACATGAGCGGATCAATGTGGCTTGCATGGGGTATTACATAGGAGATATCGTGTTAATGCACACTGCACAGCCCACAGAGGATACTTGTTCGGTCTTGAGTAATTGAGGGAGTATAGTTAATGACGCGACTCGCATTCGCTTAGCATTCGATTGTGCCGATTATTCACGGGCGTGTTGCAATGGAAAGTTCAGCGAGTGCGTTTCTAGGGTGCAAAACATACCGCGCACAGTGACGTCACCTCAAACTTGAGATCGAAATATAGGGATGAGGAAAGGCTACACGTTCTATCGCGGTTTTATTGCTCGCCACGGGTGCATCGCACAGTGGACACGCCTAATACGCGCGATTCCATTACGCATTGACGTGCACACACTACGCGATATATTGTTTGTACAGTCGCAAAAATCAGGCTGTAACATAGATATTAAAACCAGAGATGTTCGTACGCCCGCGTGAAGAATAGGCGGCCCCGAACGCCCGTGTTGAAAATTATAAATATTCAACGGTATCCATTCGAAACCGCATGCGTACGCGCATTCGCCGTAACCTGTTGGCCTGGCAACGGTACATCGTTCTATGCAAATGCGTGAAAAAATGATATTTGATTGGTCACATATGATATTTGATTGGTCACATATTTCCCTCCAAATAAGTCACATGGAAAAATGATATTTGATTGGTCACATATTTCCCTCCAAATAAGTCACATGGAAAAATGATATTTGATTGGTCACATATTTCCCTCCAAATAAGTCACATGGAAAAAATGAATCCATTTTATTGGTAATACCTAAATCCTTGATGTGGGCTTGAGAGGGTATATAACCATCAAGTGATATAGATCATCAGTTTGACACACAAAGGTTTATGCATTGAATGTATGGGAGAATGAGGGGCGCCGTGACAGCGTGACGATTCCGAGTGTTCAGACCGAAAGTGGGAGCAATGAAAGAGGGCCCACTGCGCTCGGGGTCTAACCTGTCCGACGCCTGAGTTTTCCATATATCTAAGGAATAAGCCACAGGAGATACTGATGCGCTGGTGGCAGCGCGTGTGGCACCACAGTAACCCACGCCCACACCGGTTTATGCGCATCGAATGTATGGGAGAGAGGAGCGCCGTGACAGCGTGACGATTCCGAGTGTTCAGACCGAAAGGGAGCATGAAAGAGGGCCCACTGCGCTCGGGGTCTAACCTGTCCGACGCCTGAGTTTTCCATATATCAATTGCATAACGCTTGCACAAAGAAGACTGATGCGCTGGGGCAGCGGTGTGGCAGCGCAGTAACACACAACAAACACACAACACACACGGTTTTTGTTAACCCTCCATGTCTCGTGAACAGATTTTTACCCCAGGTTGTGTTAACCCAGTCCCTGTTTTCGTGAACCAGATGTTTACAAAACAAGGGGTCAAGCAATAGTTTGCAGGGACCCGTCAAGGATCGAACCATGAAACTGAAACTGAATTCATTCACTTGCAAAGATGGACATCGAAGGACATCAACTTGTTAGAGGCCCACACCCATGGGTTCGAATACCCAGAGTGAGAGAGATGGTTGGTGCTTTGGCACGTCTGGAAAAATGCCATTTCCCGGGAACCCAATCAACATTTCCCTTCAAGGTGAAAATTCCCTTCATTCTTTGTATTCTTTATTCCATACTCAATTTCCTCCAAATTAAGCATTTCCCTGGAACCAGGTCCCACTCCGCACTTTTCCAGACAATGGTGCTTGGTCGGGTGAGACTTGTGAGATGGATAACATTGTTCAGTCGTGTTTGTCTACTCCATGGGCGATGGATTGTGTCAAGTATGGGGTGCCCAGCTGCTAATAAGCCTAACTGAGCTGGGCAGTTAACAACACCTTCTGAGCTGAGGGAACAGTCAACAACCCAACCTAACACACCCACCCATCAACCCCCCCCCAAAAAAAAAACATACACCCCAAAAAAAGACATTATCTTCTTCCTTTTAGAGACAAATTACCATACGTGTTGTCTCTTGCCACATTGAGTCAGTAAATGTTTTCATCTGAAACAGGGACAACAACCATTGTTTTCCATAGAAAGATGTAAACAACAAAATAAATAAGAGATCTCCCACAAATATATGCCCCTATCCTCATACAAACATTTCCATAAATAGCACACAATAAAATTTAACGTATTCCTAGAATAAACCGCTCGGTGTTTAAGCCACACATTGTTGCTCTAGTATCTAAAAATGTGAATCTAAGATTGCTCTTGTTCTACTTTAAAAGAAATACAACTAGTTCCCTCCTGAAATTGTGTAAGAATTTGTGAATTAGTTGTAGTACTGACCAAAAACCAAATGAGTTTACAGAAGTGTTCACCGATCTCCAAAAATCTTGGTGTCTTTGTGAGAATTTTGTGATATTTAGTGGGTTAATTAATATCACAAAGCACTGTGATATGGTGAGATTCAGTTAACTGTCGTTGCTAATATACTATTGATCCCTAGCCCACTGATCTCTCAAAAATCTCACTGAGATTTTGTGAGATTCTGTGGTAATTGCTTTTATTTTTACATTTTGTTAAGGGTTTTTGTGAAATTCATTTTTCAAAACTTATTTCATGTAAAATTTCGATGTGGGGTAGTTAATGTAACACAAAAACTCTAAATCAAACAATTCAATTTCATAACACTTTGTAAATTTTCAAACATCCAACTGCCTGCATGTAACTAAACCCATTCAGAGATGCCAGTTTTACGAATTTTGAAACTGCCGAAAAAATTTCCGAATTTTATTATTCTTTGAGGTTAAATTTGTTTTTTTAATCGTCAGAGAAAATGTCATTGGAACACCTATTGCATTTTAAAAGATTCTATATTTTTTTCTGCGCGAATTAACTCACTCCAGTGGTGTTCGTTGTCCTTAACAACGTAAGATACACGCATTTATGAGCCGCGAAAAGAGAACGCAAGACTGAGATGGCTAAATTTCGGCGGTTTTCTTTTTCATGAGATTATAACAACATGTTTATTGATGGATTATTCGCCGAGAACGAAAAGTTGGGCTGTCAAGATGTCAGTCTTAAAAATCGCCAAAATCACCAAAATTGTCAAAAGCGCCCAAAATTAAAAGTACTCAAAATTGGGACGAGTAGGGTAGCATTCGATCGAACCATATTTTTTTTCTGTTTAAAATCAGTTTAGACTCATCGTCAAGTTAAAACCTAAAACAAAAGTACAAAAAGTTTGTTATCCCATCCTTGATGCATAGGGAAAATGGGCCTCCTACAGTGCATACAGGAATAACTGAACAAGGTGTGATGTGGACAGGTTTTAAACTGTAAACCTCGTTTGCGTTTTTGATTGAACCTTTTTACAGACAAACATCAATCACTCTCATCCTTTTCTGGAGGATTCAAACTTTATAATGCCAATGGAGTGATTCTTAAGTTCCCTGTGGAGATTTCTAATTCTAGTGATGAGGTCTGATTTTCATTATTATTTACTGTCATTTCATATTAGTCATCTAAAGCCCTGTAAATACACTACTATCCTTATATTTATTACATAAAACAAGTTAAAAGTCCTAATTAACAAAAATGGGTAGTTGCTGGTTTATTTTCTTCAAAGTTTAAACCAGTTCACAAGCATTTAACACTGGGGGAAAAGTATATGAACCTGAACAAGTGGTGCAAACTCTGAGGTAATTCATTATTTATGGTAGACTGTTGACTACCCCTCACCAATGAAACGGGAAAAGTTAAAATGAACCGGAAGGATTCTTGAATATTTGAGCAACGTAAAAAGGTTTTTTTTATCAAGTTATCAAGAAAGTGAAAAACAGTTTTTTTTTTAAATAACAGGACTTGTAACAACCCATAATGATGTCATCAACTGCTACTGAGTCTACGAATAGTTTTTTGGTTGATCCTCCAGTCTAGGGGCAACAGTTCATCAGCTGATTGTTTGAGTCGGCTTGTTCGCACGAAGGAACACCTACAGGAGTCTGCAGAAGTTAATGTACTGCGTTGGTTTGTTGACTTTGGCCAAATTTCTTATCGTTATTATGCTGCCACCCTATGTCGATGGATTGGAGAACAGGATTGGTCGTAAGGATGTCTTGTTCTTTCTCTTGTGAGAAACTGGAACGTGAGACAGACGTTGTTTCTTCTCGCTGATCAATTTATTAAATATTGACAGAGTAAGATACACCTAGTGATTCGTCCGAGGACGGGTCGCATACGCGCACCCAAGTCTAGAAATCAAACTCTATCGTAGTCGGCATAAACATCAACTAAGAGTTCACTGGTGCTAACATTCAATCAACAATTTATTAGTGAGCGATCTGTGCTCTTGTGTAGTTTTTGTCCTCTATCAATTAAAGTCTGATTTCAATATTTGTTTTGTAATCAAGCATGTATTCCATATTCCCACACTTGTATGTATGGCGATGATCGCTAAATTGTGCGAGTGACGCTGCGCTAACGCAATTGGTCGTTATTGTAAACGCTTAATTTCCGTCAAAATAAGTAAAGGTCGCACAAGGTTAGTGGGCATATTGGGACCTTTCATTATGTGAAATTGTACACACAATTTCATGACAAATACAAAATAAGGAAATATTTGCCAGAGTGGCAAATCTGATCCGCACTCCAACATGACAATGAGTGTATGTAGGACTGCACAGTGCTCTAGTATGAAATGAGCAGTGTTAAGTAAATCTGTGCTTTACCATTATTGGACCCTTCTGGAATGGTATGACATTATCTATCTTCAAATTTCAAAATATCACAAAATTGGGGGCGCACTAGGATCTAAGAATTAACTTTGGACCCTTTCTCTTTCTTTTTTCTTCAATCTTTTCTTCAGTAAGAAAATTCAATCCCGTATAAACTGTTTACACTTGGCCACCTTTTGACTGATATTGAGATATGGAATTTGGATCGTGATGATTTTGTTACATAAATTAACAAAGTAACTTTTTTTAAGTTTTATAGAAGTGAATGAAGGAACAATACTTTTGGGGGCAGATGCTATTCTCTGTGCAGAAAGTACTCCCAGATTTGGTACGTAGGCAATGACAGTGTGATGCCAACACCATACGGTCTTTCACGACATTCTTGCACAATCTTTGACCCCACAGATTACATAGGGATGAACGTTGTTTTATAATCGTGTGTGTGATATTTATGAATGTGGGTGAGCATCTTCTCGTGAGGAGCTCACCACACACACAACACCACACACACACACACACCACACCCACACACACAAATCTTGGTTCCATGTTGTTGATTTGTAGACCCGACTGTCCTTCATTAGCTCAGTCAGGGGTTGCAAAAATTGTTTGATTGTTCTCATCCGACCGACCCTGTTTGGGGATATCGAAAAAGGTTTTATTTTTTTTCCCCTTTTTACTGTGCAAAATATACCGACCCTAATGTTGCAAAAATGCCTAAAAATTTTTTTTTCAATTGTAACTTTCTGAACTGTACAAAAGATTATGTTTAAACAGTTTCTTCTTAGATCTTAGTTGGGTTTCCATATGTCCAAAGACTCATTTTTGAGGTAGAACAACTTGATTTTTGGTGTTTGATTACTTATTAATACAAACAAACATTTTCAATGTACAGTTTTTGTTATTGACATAAAAAAAAAAGAAGTTTTTCCAACCGACGACCCAACTCTAAAAAGTAATCTATGGACAATCATTTTTTTTTGTTGGGGGGGCTGATTTAGTGCATGGGTAAATGGGTTTTTTACTCCTAGTGTGTTTACTTTTGTTTTTTGTCTCACTTTTGGCTCAGATTACTTGGACATAACAAACGCGTCAAATGCGCATGTTGATCATTTGCGTGGCTGGAACATGTCTTTGTGCTATCAGATGGTGCGCTGTTTGGCGGGGAAGCGGGTATGTGTCCTGAACTGTCCAATGAATTATGAAGCAATTATAAGTGGGCCATTTTTATGCCCCCTTGTTATGTAATAGTTGTCACATAAAACACGAAGATATAACAACTTTGCTCAGCAAGACGCATATGATTAATTAACAAGCTCGCACTCAAATGTGTATAATTATCTATTAAGGTACAAATTATTTAATTGCAACATAAATATAACAAATATACAGATCAGTAATTATTTAACTATTTGATGCTTCTAATATCCCAAAAGATGGGATTTATGCACACCTTGTGATATCTGTTGAGTAGTTCAGTTTCCCCGGAAAGCACAAGGTCCTGGCACAGGATGTTATAGTCAAGTCCACTGGAGAACACTCTTAATTCATTGAAAATATAAAATGAAACCGCTTACCTTATATGGCGAATGTAAATGAAGAACCAGTCCAACTAATTCAGTTTCAAAATAGAATATAAGGTTGATGACTGTCCCAAACTCGTATCTTTGCAGTTTACAGCATAGATGGAAATGTTGCTTTAACACATCACTGGACCAAGTAAGGATCTGCACGAGCTCCCACGTTTCCACAGTATGCAGATCAAAGTGGAGACCCAACCACAATGCGGCTAGATGATAAAAGAATCAGAATACCAAACTATAGATTTTCCCTTTTTGGCTTTTTTAAAATTCAGATTAACTTTCATACCTAAATCCTTTGATGTTTGAGAGTGTATAAAACCATCAAGGATCTAGAATTCATTCACTTGCAAAGATGGACATCGAAGGACATCAACTTGTTAGAGGCCCACACCCATGGGTTCGAATACCCAGAGTGAGAGAGATGGTTGTGCTTGGTCGGGTGAGACTTGTGAGATGGATAACATTCAGTCGTGTTTGTCTACTCCATGGGCAATGGATTGTGTCAAGTATGGGGTGCCCAGCTGCTAATAGAGCTACTGAGTCTGGCAGTTAACAACACCTGCTGACCTGAGGGAACAGTCAACAACCCAACCTAACAACCCAACCCATCAACCCCCCCTCAAAAAAAATACATACCAAAAAAAGTAACAATTATCTTCCTTTTAGAGACAAAATTAACCATATTTTGTCTCTTGCCACATTGAGTCAAAGTAAATGTTTCATCTGAAAACAGGAGGACAACAACCGATTTGTTTTCCATAGAAAGATGTAAACAACAAAAATAAATAAGAGAGCTCCCACAAATATATGCCCCTATCCTCATACAAACATTTCATACAATAGAACACAATAAAATTTAACGTAATTCTAGGAAAATAAGCCGCTCGGTGTTTAAGCTGCACATCATTGTTGCTCTAGTATCTAAAAAATGTGAATCTATATTGCTCTAGTTTCTAATTTAAAAAAGAAATACAACTAGTTCCCTCCTGAAATTTGTAAGAATTTGTGAGATTTAGTTGTAGTACTGACCAAAAACCAAATGAGTTTACAGAAGGTGTTCACCGAATCTCACAAAATCTTAGTGTCTTTGTGAGATTTTGTGAGATTTAGTGGTTAATTAATATCACAAAGCACTGTGAGATATTGTGAGATTCAGTTAACTGTCAGTTGCTAAATATACTATTGATCACTAGCCCACTGAATCTCTCAAAATCTCACTGAGATTTTGTGAGATTCTGTGTAATGTGGCTTTATTTTTACAATTTTTGTAGGGTTTTGTGAGATTCAGTTTTTCACAAACTTCATGTAAAATTTCGATGTGGGGTTAGGGTTAATGTAACACAAAAAACTCATAATTAAAACAAATTCAATTTCATAACACTTGTAAATTTCAAACAATCCAACTGCAGGCAGGTAACTAAACCCATTCAGAGATGCCAGTTTTCCGAATTTTTAAACTGCCTGAAAAAATTTCTGAATTTTATTATTCTTTGGAGGTTAAATTTTTTTTTTTTAATCGTCAGAGAAAATGTCATTGGAACACATATTGCATTTTAAAAGAATTCTTGTATATTTTTTCTGCGCGAATTAACTCACTCCAGTGGTGTTCGTTGTCCTTAACAACGTAAGATACACGCATTATGAGCCGCGAAAAGAGAATGCAGACTGAAGATGAGGCTAAAATTTTGGCGGTTTCTTTTTCATGAGATTTATACAGACAAGTGTTATTGATGATTATTCGCCGAGAACGAAAAGTTTGCTGTCAAGATGTCAGTCTTAAATCGCCAAAAAGTCACCAAAATTGTCGAAAAGTCGCCCAAAATTAAAAGCACTCAAAATTGGGAGCGACTTAGGGAGCATTCGAACCATATTTTTCTGTGTTAAATATCATTTTAGACTCGATCTCAAGTAAAACCTAAAACAAAAAAGTACAAAGTTGTTATCCTTTGTAATGCATAGGGAAATGGCTCCTACAGTGCATACAGGAATAACTGACAAGGTGTATGTGGACAGGTTTAAACTTTAAACCTCGTTTGAGTTTTGATTGAACCTTTTTACAAACAAACATCAATCACTATCATCATTTCTGGAGGATCAAACTTTATGCCAATGGAAGTTGATTCTTAGTTTCCTGTTGGAGATTTCTAACTAGTGATGAGGTCTGATTTCATTATTATTTACTGTCATTTCATTATTAGCATCTAAAGGCCTGTTAAATACACTACTATCCTTATATTTATTACATAAAACAAAGTTTAAAAGTGCCTAATTAACAAAACAGGGGTATTTGCTGGTTTATTTCTTCAAAGTTTAAAAACCAGTTCAAGCATTTTTACACTGAGTATGATGACTGACAAGTGGGACAAAACTCTGAGGAAACTCATTATTTATGGCATACTGTGACACCCCTCCCAATGAAACTGCTTAAAATGAACAGGAAGGGATGCTTGAATATTTTGAGCAACTTAAAAAGGTTTTTTGTTATCAAGTTATCAAGAAAGTGAAAAACAGTTTTTTTTAAATAACAGGACTTGTAACACCCAGAGATGATGTACATCAACTGCTACGGAGTCTACGAATGTTGTTTTTGTTGATCCTCCAGTCTAGGGGCAACAGTTCATCAGCTGATTGTTTGAGTCGGCTTGATTTCGCACGAAGGAACACCTAGCAGGAGCTGCAGAAGTTAATGGTAACTGCGTTGAGTTGACTTTGGCAAATTTCTTATAGTTTATTATGCTGCCACCATGTCGAGGAGTGGAGAACAGGATTTGTCGTAAGGATTCTTGTTCTTTCCTCTTGTGAGACGGGAACGTGAGACAGACGTTGTTTCTCGCTGATCAATTTAATATTGACACAGAGTTAAGATACACCTAGTGATTCTGTCGAGGACTGGTCGCATAAGCGTCAACCAAGTCTAGAAATACAACTCTATTGTAGTCAGGATAAACATCAACTAAGAGTTCACTGGTGCTAACATTCAATCAACAATTTATTATTGAGCAGCTTTGCTTTGTAGTTTTTGTCTCTATCAAATTAAAGTCTGATTTATATTTGTTTTGTAATCAAGCATGTAGTTCCATATTCCACACTTGTGCATGTATGCGATGATCGCTAAATGTTGTGCGAGGTGACGCTGCGCTACGCAATTGGTGCGTTATTGTAAACGCTTAATTCGCAAAATAATAAATGTCGCACAAGGGTTGTGGCATATGGGACCTTTCATTATGTGAAATTGTACACACAATTTCATGACAAATACAAAATAATGAAATATTTGCCAGAGTGGCAAATCTGATCCGCACTCCAACATGACATGAGTGTATGTAGGACTGCACATTCAGTAGTATGATAATGAGCAGTGTTAAGTAAATCTGGCTTTACCCTTATTGGGACCCATTTGTGATGGGTTTGACATTATCTTCAAATTCAAAATATCACAAAATGGGGGGGTCTGCACTAGGAGCTAAGAATTAACTTTGGCCCCTTTCTCTTTCTTTTTTCTTCAGGTAAGAAAATTCAATCCCTATAAACTTGGCCACCTTTTGACTGATATTGAGATATGGAATTTGGATCAGGTGAGTGATTTGTTACATAAATTGAGCAAGATTAATCTTTTTAAGTTTATAAGAAGGAATGAAGGGAACAATACTTTTGGGCAGATGCTATTCTCTGTGCAGAAAGTACTCCCAGATTTGGTACGTAGGCAATGACAGTGTGATGCCACACCATACGTCTTTCACAGACAGTTCTTGCAAAATCATTTGACCCCACAGATTACATAGGGATGAACGTTGTGTTTATACATTCGTGTGTGTGATGTGTGATATGTTAGAATTGTGGGTGAGCATCTTCTCGTAAGATCTCACACACACACACACACACACACACACACACACACACACATATCTTTGTTCTCATTGTTGTTTGTATTGTAGACCCTGACTGTCCTTCATTAGCCTCAGTCAGGGGTTGAAAAAAATTGTTTGATTGTTCTCATCCGACCGACCCTAATTTTGGATATCAGGAAAAAGGTTTTTTTTTCCTTTTACTGTGCAAAAGAATACCGACCCTAATTTTGAAAAATTCCTAAAAATTGTTTTTTTCAATTTTAACTTTCTGAAATGTAAAAAAGATTATGTTTAAACAGTTTCTTAGCATCTTAGTTGGGTTTCATAATGTACAAAGATGCATTTTTGAGTAAGAATCAACTTGATTTTTAGTGTTTGATTAACTTATTAATACAAACAAACATGTTTCAATACAGTTTGTTATTGACATTAAAAAAAAAAGAAGTTTTTCTTTTTTTTTTTTTTTTTTTTTAATTCAGTTCAAAATAGAATATAAAGTTGATGACTGTCCCAAACTCGTATCTTGGCAGTTTACAGCATAGATGGAAATGTTGCTTTACACATCACTGGACCAAGTGAAGGATCTTGCACGAGCTCCCACTGTTCCACAGTTACCAAATTGAGCCACACAAGAGGCACAACCTCCTCCCACGGTGTTAAAATTGCAAGTGACTTTTCAGTCAGATATCATTCAGATTGTGATGAAAAGAAGGGCAGGTGTGCATTACATTCCAAGCATCCCAATGCCTGGCCATGATTACAAACAAAATGCAATATTTTTTTTTTTTTTTTTTTTTTTAGTGCATGGGTAAATTTGTTTTTTACTCACTAGTGTGTTACTTTTGTTTTTTGTCTCACTTTTGGCTCATAATTTCTTGGACATAACAAACGGCGTCAAATGCGCATGTTGATCATTGCGTGACTGTACAGTGTCTATGTGCAGCGAGATGGTGTGCTGTTTTGGCGGGGAAGCGGGTATGTGTCCTGAACTGTCCAATGAATTATGAGCCAGAGTATAGTGGGCAATTTTTTATGCCCCCTTGTTATGTAATAGTTGTCACATAAAACACGGAAGATATAAACAACTTTGCTCAGAAAGACACTATATGATTAATTACAAACTCGCAACTCAAATTGTATAATTATCTATTAAGGTACAAATTATTTATTGCCAACATAAATATACAAATATACAGATCATTAATTAATTATTTAACTATGTGATTTATATCCCAAAATATGGATTTAGTGCACCTTGTGAGTATCTGTTGAGTAGTTCAGTTTCCGGAAAGAACAAGTTCTCTTGCACAGAATGATGTTATAGTCAAGTCCACTGGAGAACTTAATTCATTGAAATATAAATGAAACAGTCTTACTTATATGGCGAAATGTAAATGAAGAAGAACCAGTCCAACTAATTCAGTTCAAAATAGAATATAAAGTTGATGACTGTCCCAAACTCGTATCTTGGCAGTTTACAGCTTAGATGGAAATGTTGCTTTACACATCACTGGACCAAGTGAAGGATCTTGCATGAGCTCCCACTGTTCCACAGTATGCAGATAAAATGTAGACCCAACAAAATAGCGGCTATAGGATAAAAGAAATCAGAATACCAAAAATAGTAGATTTCCCTTTTGGCTATTTGTTAAAAATTCAGAATTAACTTTCAAACCCATTTCCATCTACTTTAATTGTATTAACATAATTATATTTAAAGGAAACTCAATCTTGAAATTTATTCCAGCCAAAGTATAAATCAAAGCTGAACCCTTAACTTCCTTTGCCAACTTTGTATACCATACTCATAATTAAACAGCTTTAATTCACTTTAACTCATTAATTCATTCTTAAAACTGATAAAACTCGCATGGTCACTTGAACATCCTATGACTTGTTCATCTCTTATGAAGAGCAAAATTACACATCTCAAATTATATTTTCTGTATACCAACGTAAACGAGCACACTAGATTCACTTAGTTTTGTAGTTTTACAACATCCCCATATTCCCCTTCCATAGTTCCATATCAAAATCTTGGTTATGTGTTTAACTGATATAACTTGGAAAAGAAACAAAGAAAACTTACATTGGTCCTTTCCAACTAAAATGACTTGCAGGGAGGTGTGTGTGGCGGTAACAACTGCAGTGTCATCTCCAGACAAAGTAGAGCTTTCCATCTGGCAACGGCGACAACTTGAGCACTACTTCAGGAACGTCTATTATACTCCTGATATTTGCCCCTTATCCCCATGGCACAACTTCTATATAGTATAGGGCCTTGATAAGCTGGCTAAAAATTAAATCATTCCTAGTGCCCCACCCACTATGTTACCAAATTGAGCCACACAAGAGGCACAACCTCCTCCCACGGTGTTAAAATTGCAAGTGACTTTTCAGTCAGATATCATTCAGATTGTGATGAAAAGAAGGGCAGGTGTGCATTACATTCCAAGCATCCCAATGCCTGGCCATGATTACAAACAAAATGCAATACAATACCCCAAAACTATTTAAGGATTAGCCTAGGACTAATCTGCCCTCAAGGACCAAGCTAGGAACACAATCAAATGGTCTTTATTAACAGCCAACTGGCCAAAGAAACTGTGGTTGGCCAAAAGTGCTAAATTAACTAAAGTGACCAATCCGCTATATATGACAATAGTGCATCCCTTAAGGTTACTCCAGATGACTTTGTGCAGCATCTATGTAATCTGTGATCGATCCTATGTTAATATTTAAATCTTAATGTATGCAAATTATACTAATGAGATTAAAGCTGTTGTTGTTTTTCTCAGTTTTGTGAGTTCTTGATCAATAATGATAAAAAATACATATTGCAAACAAAATTTGCAAATCTCCCATGGCAGGGAGTAAAGTTGAAGACATTGGTAAGTATTAACCATGACCCATCCCCACAGGCACTTAATGGCAATAATGATAAACAAAGTGTTCAATCCTTAAGTTGAAAAACTTAGTTGAAAAGTTTATGAACACTAATGAGTTTATCAAATGAGAAATGTAGTTCATAAATAAGGTAAAGTTGTAATGCTCGTAAGTGCCCATCTCTATTTACATTTGGGCCAAACTCCTCAAATTATGTACATGTAGTTTGGTTGAACTTCCCAGTAATATTATGTTCAAAATTATATTTGACTAGATTCTAAACCCCCAGTCTTTGGAGGAGTCAACCAAGGCATGATGGATGCCCCATTATTCCAAGGTATGGGCGGCAGAGGTGGTGGTGGTAGAAGGGGACGAGGACGTGGAGGACGTGGTGGAGGAAGACAAAGGGGCCCTTCAACACCCCCAGATATTGAACCACCTGCACCAGGAACTGATGAAAAAATGATCGGACCTGTGCAACATGGTGCACCAAAACCACTGATGAGCTTGGATTTTAAAGGAAATGAAGGAAACACAGGAGAGGAGATAAAAGGAGGTGGCGGCGGTGGTCAAGGAGGAGGTGGTGGTGGCGGCGGTAAAGGAGGGAAAAGGAAATTCCACTATTATTGTGAGGTAACTATAAAATAAGTCCATGATAGTGCTTGTCAGTAATTCTGAAACAAAATTTTGACTACACACGCGTAAACCCGGACAGGGATATTTTAGATATTTATTTTTAAAAAAAAGTAACACAATTGTGTCCCTCTTTCTAAGGGGGGAAGAGATTTTTTTTTTCAAATACCTGGAAAATATTGCTTAACTTGCACTGGAGGATGTCCTTAAGCTCTACAGCTGTACCATGATCAGGAAGAATCCTCACGTGTAATTTAAAGTAACTAAAAGAAGGCCAAAGAATGCTATAGTGGGTGGGTGGGTGATTTTCAAACTATCAACTGTGACTTTAGCTTAAGGTTTGCTTCAATGGCCAGGGAAAAGACAGAATTTGTAAGTCTGCAAACCATACCACCCCTACACCCTGGTTTGGTTCAATAACACCCACATCTACTATGAACCTTCTTAGTTTTTCTTTTTGGAGTTCCCCTCTTTAATTGCAGCTTTTTTTTTTTTTTTTTTTTCCTTAAGTTGAAAAACTTAGTTGAAAAGTTTATGAACACTAATGAGTTTATCAAATGAGAAATGTAGTTCATAAATAAGGTAAAGTTGTAATGCTCGTAAGTGCCCATCTCTATTTACATTTGGGCCAAACTCCTCAAATTATGTACATGTAGTTTGGTTGAACTTCCCAGTAATATTATGTTCAAAATTATATTTGACTAGATTCTAAACCCCCAGTCTTTGGAGGAGTCAACCAAGGCATGATGGATGCCCCATTATTCCAAGGTATGGGCGGCAGAGGTGGTGGTGGTAGAAGGGGACGAGGACGTGGAGGACGTGGTGGAGGAAGACAAAGGGGCCCTTCAACACCCCCAGATATTGAACCACCTGCACCAGGAACTGATGAAAAAATGATCGGACCTGTGCAACATGGTGCACCAAAACCACTGATGAGCTTGGATTTTAAAGGAAATGAAGGAAACACAGGAGAGGAGATAAAAGGAGGTGGCGGCGGTGGTCAAGGAGGAGGTGGTGGTGGCGGCGGTAAAGGAGGGAAAAGGAAATTCCACTATTATTGTGAGGTAACTATAAAATAAGTCCATGATAGTGCTTGTCAGTAATTCTGAAACAAAATTTTGACTACACACGCGTAAACCCGGAAGTGTGTGACAAACACTTGACAACGGAAATTGAAATTCAACATTTGATAAAAAATAAATGCACAAATAAATTATATTTTAAATCAGAATAAGCTCCACCAGCTGTACCAATGATCATGAAAATCCTCACATGTAATTTAAGTAACTAAAAAGAAAGGCCAAAGAATGCTATAGTGGGTGGTGGGTGATTTTCAAACTAGCAACTGTGACTTGAGCTTAAGGTTTGCTTTCATGGCCAGTCGAAAAGACAGAATTTGTAAGTCTGCAAACCTACCACCCTTAACACAGATCGAATCGTGTCAGTGGAACACTGACACAGATTCACTTGTATTGGATTCGTTTTCAGCGTTCCCTTACAAAATTACATACCTGAGTTTCCAACGCTTATTTAGATCAATTCTATTCATCCAAATGAACGCAATATCCCAAAATCAGGTAGACATGATTGTTAAGATCCAAAACGAACTTCAATATAAAACGTAAACAAGTTCAGATTTAAAAAATTGAACACATTTCATGGTTTCAATCCACGGAACAGTCACTGTTTGTTTATTTACACGCTGGTGCTTAACTGACCTTCTTTTGATATGCGAGGTCAGATGATGTTACGGCAAAGACGATATCGTTGCGCACGTACAATATATCAATTTGTGCAATTAAAGTGTTAGAATCCCTAACAACGATTGGAAATGTGGCAAATGGAGAATTGCAAAACCTTCATTTTTCTTCTTTCTGGTTTTTTATTTATTCGAAATTAGAGAATAACAATAAGTAAAATTATTTTGCGCGATTCTTTCCTTGCGTAGATTTTGACGAAGCAGTTATTTTTTCGGAGGTCCATTGATTTTCCACGGGGTTTTAGTTAGATTCGGCCCTCCATGGCGAAAACTTTCTTAGTCTCCTTCGTGTCGTTAAAAAACAATTTGAAACCAACCGTGTTTCCAACAAAGATTAACTAATAACAATTGATTATAAACTTTCAAAACTGGGTTTCATGATTTTTCACATTCTTTGATTAGCTTTAATATGCCTACTTTCCATTTTGCCCTATTTCCTATACTTTTGTTTTTTTAGTTGTAACATTTATTGAGGGCCTACATCTACATGTGCTATTTTTCAACGAATTTTTAGAAATACTTCAGTTAAACTGTTTATTTGGCACTCAATAAAATAGAGAACAATATATAGCTATTTTTTGTTCAATTAACCAAAAATTGAAATGTTCTTAACTACTTTCCTCGTTGAAATACTTTAATTGAACTAGCGACTGTTTGTTATAGGCTAACATTATGATTCTATTCTTAAACGGGTCCTTGTGTTTAAAAGTAGTACCATGTCGTCTCTGGGGGCATTTTACGTCACTATCATCGATGTAAAACATGTGGGTTCTTGACCACAAATGCTGACTGCAGAAGTTTCTTAATTTTCCTTTAATTTGAAGTTTTAAGGAAGGTGTGTCTTCTTGAATGGTATGTGTGTAGTATCAATAATTGACATATTAATCATGCACTTGTGCATGATTGAAATGAATGACTCATTTTAGACGGTTTTTTGGAGCTCCGATGAACTTTGTAAATCATGACAAATAAACACGTATGTAGCCGTTCAAGTTCCTATGGGCGTTCGCGTGAGTCTTGGATAGACAGACTCACGCTCGGTGGGAGTAACCACCCTACACCCTTGTTTGGTTCAATAACACCCACTCCCTGCTATGACCTTCTTAGTGTTTTCTTTTTTGGAGTTCCCCTCTTTAATATTTGCAGCAATGTTGCCTCAATTGGATGTGCTGATCACATTTAAATTTTCTGAAGTCTGATGTCAAGTTCATGGATAAAATTGCAACTTGCCTTATTTGCTTTTTGATATGAAATTAATCTTTTCTCTTTTTTTGGTCGTTCTATTTCTAGCTCTGTAACTGCCAAACAACAGAAGAAGAAAACCTTTAAGGTCACTTGAAGGACACGGCACCTTTGACGGTATGTTTTAAAGGAAAAAGACAGGATATATTATTTTTTTTCAAAAAGTAAAAACTATCAAGATACTTAAGTTAGGGAAAACAATATGATACAGAGTAGTGGTTCAGCTAACTATACGTTAACAACCCTCATAAATGGTTGTATGCATAGTAAACCAATGATCCCTGCTATTGCACCCTGTCATCTACACTTGTTATCCTAACTAAAATGTACACTGCTCATAACATTGCATTGAACGTTGGTTACCAGTTTATTACTGTACCATGTTATGGTTTAACAATAGCAGACAACTTCGGGGTGTTCTTTTAATTATCGTAAGGTTTCTCTTCTCCTTGTTGAAGGAGTCCCAAGTTTGCTTGAACCGCAAAATCTGCAATGAGTTGGGCTATTCCATTTAAATCTACCACTCTTGTAGACTAGTGGTGTCTTTCACAGGAAGCTATGGATTTCAAATGTAAGAAGTCCATTGGTATCGCTACATTGGAAATTCCACCCCTTTGTAGAAAGCAACATATTTATCCCTTCACAAGGGCACAAGGACCCTACGGATTCAAAATGGAATTGTCATCCGATAACTTCAATTTTGCAAAGGGCACATCTAAGGTTGACTCAAGATTTCATGGGGATGCCACTTCAATATCAAACTTTTACATTAGCTAATGAATTATACCAAATACTAAAAATCCCCCCCCCCCAAATTTGTGTAATACCTAGTTTCAAGTTGGATGCCCTTCTTACAGAAAATCCAACTTTGTTGAAAAATTTTGGATCTGGAAATTTTTAATTCAAAACGTATCCTATGGTCTTGTTTCGTACACATTCAGGTTGCTATATTAAAAGTCTGATTCAACTGACGTTTGAAATGCGCATTTAGGCTACTATCTTTCAATTTTAGGTGAACGATCTTCAGTAAATGCACAAAAAAATCTGTGGTCTGGCCTTAATGTCTTTCACAGGGGAGTATCAATTTCCATTGAGGAGCCCATTAATGGTGATATAAAATGTGCCATGTCTTTTTAAGATAGTGGGAACTTAAAGTGCAGGTGTTGAATTTAGAACTAGGCCATGGTCTATGCCCTAAATTACCGTTATGCTTTTTTTCCGTAACATGAGCAATCAGTAATACCCAAAACAAAAAAAAGAACCAAACTATTGGAAAATAAAAAAAGTAAAAAAAATGTGAAATTTTTTAAACTACTTCAGTTCTTCAGGTGGCCAGGATGAGTCCCGCCACGCACAGGTTTTTCACCTTGCGTAACACTGGCCATCCAATGGTAAGATTAAATATTCAAAGCCAGCACTGTCTGGCATACCCATGCCCCGCACAAAAACAATTGATGTTTGAATAATCCACCACATCAGCAGCAGCTGCATCTCAACAGTGGGTACAAAAAATAGCATCTGTTTGCAGAAATGGTCTATTTAACTTTTACATGGAGAGATATAATTTCCCGAACGAAATCTGAACTTGTCAAAGGTACCCGACGCTTTAATTGTAGTGGATTGAGTTGGTGCACATTTTAGTCAGTCCAGGTCAAATCTGCCACCATTTTGCAATCACACTCTTAAATATCAGAATATCTTGCATTTATGGGCATTATTTTTTGGTATACTTTGGAACTTCATGGTCGAAAAGAAAATTAGGGGGCGTTTATTAGAGAATCCGTTTATTAACAGACATACGATTCCTTCTGAATCCAAAGCTTTAGCCAATTCCAGTATTGGAATGCTAAAATAGCTGTTGAATGTCCTTGTGCACTTCCCGCTACTGTAAAACTGGTAATTTTTCGACGCGAGTATTTTTTCGCGCTTGGCCACCTACTAACATATTCGCGGGTTGTTGTTTCGCCACCACGTTGTCAGCACAACACACATCGTGCATATTGTAACATTACCGTGCATGTCTCAATGTACATGTGACACATCGACTGTGGGAATGAAGCTGGCCCGTGATGCTGTCGCATACAGCAAAAAAAAAAAAACTTTTGCAAAACACTGACAGTGTGAACCATGGCACTGCTGGGGGTATCACCAGTAAATACGAGTAGTAAATAATATACAAGGCCTAATCCGGAGGGATGGGAGCCTAGGGTAACAAGAATTTTTTTTTAAAGACTCACCATGCAAATCTTCCGTTTTCTTCAATCATCAAAAGTACTCGCAGTATAAATCCTGCAAAAAATGTTAAAACAGTAATACAGCAATCAAGCAGGCCGAGTTTCCAAAGTTTTGACCAAAATTCAAACTTGGTCAGAAGACATATTTACAAATTCCACATTTCCATTCAGTGTACAGTATCTACATCTACGTATTATAACATAGTTACAAAATTGTTCGAGTGCATGATTCATGATTTGATTTGATGCTTTCACTATTCTCCCATTCGCCATCCTCCGCATCGCACCTCACAAAGCAGTCTGGTCCATTGCGTGCCTTCCCACACACGGCTTTTGCGATACCAGTTTTAGTAAATCCCGAATGATTAAATCCTTTTCGTACTTATCATGTCTTGCCAACAGCAACGCGTATAAGCCACTGGGCATGTACCGTTTGATGTTGCTTGTCCTCAAGTCAACTGAAGCAGCTCTTCTTCTATTTCCTTCCTTCATCCAGCATTTTCCTTCTGGAATATACCATTCCTGAAAGTCCTCGCATTAACTCTTTATTTTCCAATTCACTGTAGGTCAATGGGTTGTAGTTGGTCCGTGCCACTTTGCGGGAACGTAGACAGACATGCGCCGGATTCATCATTTTGTTGCGTATTTCTTCCCTTCTTCCGTCCGATGGGGCCTAACCCATCAAATAATAGAAGGGTTTTGCGGTAAGTGTTCGCCGCTCTTGTGTACGCTGGACATAGGGGAAATAATCTTGTCAACGGTACTGTTGCATTGTTTCTGAATTGCTCCAATGCAAGCGTGTGATAATGTCCCAGTCCACTCTGGATTCCGCGGAGGCGGGTGGCATCTCTCCGTTTGTGCCTTGGTATATGAGTTGAGGAGGCAACATCTCACCAGACATAGTAACACCCAATCGCGCTGTATACTGCTCTTGTCATCTATCCCTTTCACGTCGATTTGTTTATCACCCGCTTATTAAGTCCCGTCCCACTCGGTATAACTTCTACTCAGTCTGATCCCAATTAAGAACAACTCATCGGTATTTGGTACTTGCGACCTCGGCGTCCCTACTCCGACTATGAAACTTTCCCTGAATCACTTCAAAACTACTTCTGGAAGTTTATTTGCTGGACTTGGTTCCCTTTCGTTTAACAAAATTCATCCTTTGAAGTAAACTTCTGGCCCAGGATTTTTCCAATTCTAGTTGTCCACCGTATTCACTAAAATTGGGGGTTTAATTTTTTAAATAATCCTTTATCGTGCAATCACAACTCTTGTTGATGTACCTGTTGATTCCGCTCTTTTGTTGAGTGAAAGAGGCCGTCCCTACCTTGCTTAGGAAGTTTGGTCCCTGTCCTGGTTTTGATTTCAACGCTGATAAATATGCGTTCCTTTCTTCATAAGCTCTTCACGGTAACTTTCGTTTCACAGAAAACTGTAGGTCCTTCGTAAACTTTCTAGCTGCAGCGTTAAACGCCGTATTCTGCAGCATACCTTCCTATTTTGGCCCTAATTTTCTGCGTTTGTGAAGTTGTATCCTTCTTACGCTTACGATTAGTTACAAAAACCAGAATCCATGTGGGCTCCGCTGCTGCTGGTAGAAGCTGAATCTTGTCATTTTTCAAAAATTTCATCATTTCGGCCGCTATCATTTCCTTGGATATTCCCTGACTGGTTTTAGCTATGTCCATCTGTTTTGGGTAAGGCCTTGCTTACTAGACTAATCGGTTACTGGGTTTGAAATAGCGCTGCATTTTTGTTTTTTGCAAAGTAAACACGAAGCGATCTATAATTATAGCTGCAGGCGAAAGCGTACGTGTGCTTGAGCGACTACGGGTTTCAAGTCAACAAGAGCCCTTTGTTTCAAAGTCGGTATAGGTTATGAGGTCACGCGTAAATTAGGTCATAGGGCTTCCCCCAGCCATTCCCCCCCCGCGCTCTGCATGAATTGTTGGGCTAAAATAGCACGTTTTGGCCGTGGCTAAAACATATTACCAGTGTTGTTAAATTGTTGCGATGTTGAATTCGCGCTGCCTATCGTTTGCGCGAAAAAGGCACGAACATCAATGTTGCGCGAAAAATTACTGGTTTTACAGTATCCTCCACATTTTTGGTGTGTCCTTGATGCAAGCTATTCATGAGTTAGTACTACAAGACTCCTTTTAACGGAATAATGATGTCTTCATGAAGAAATGAACCACATTTTACTTTGGCTTGT
Organism: Ophioderma brevispina; assembly: GCA_023653785.1. NCBI lineage: Eukaryota > Metazoa > Echinodermata > Ophiuroidea > Amphilepidida > Ophiodermatidae > Ophioderma > Ophioderma brevispina. Next base: position 44,812 of record JAMKCH010054011.1, on the reverse strand, counting down.
GATTACTGAAATTTTTTCATTTCATAATATCCTAGGCTCAGTCCTAAAATACCTCAGTTCTATAAGAGATCGCATGTTGTTACCCTTATTCCCCAGAATATAAAACTGACATTGTGTCGTGGTTTTTGTCTAGTCATTACAGCACTTGGTTTGAGGCGTGCTTGTGTGATTGCAGCACTCCGATATCTCTCCAGAATATTTTTTTAGTGGTGTGATTTAGTGCACCCTCAATTTCCATCGTTTTAAGGTGCTGTAGTTAAAACACCCCTACAGCACACCTTACCAACCTCCTAAGCATGGGCGTAACCAGCTGTTTTTTTTCAGGGGGGGCACAACATAGATTTTCAGGGGGGCAATCATATATTCAAATGTTTAGTATAGTGTATGGCTATTAAAATCACTAATTTTCAAGGGGGGCAAGATTCACCACTGGGGGAAGCTGCCCCCTGCCACCCCCCTTCTGGTTACGCCACTGTCCCATAAGACTTTTATTACAGTGCTTCCTCTGGCTATTTGAAAACCAAGTGTATGATTAGCATGCTCTACTTGAGGTGCACTAAAACCAATCACATTGCATCGTTGAGGGAATATACATCAGTGAAAACGTTCATTTAGTTCTGTCCGTGAAATATCTGTAAAAGCTTTTACTGACAGTGTCTCTTTTTTTTCTTGAAGAGAATGACCACATTGATGGGATGAGGCCATTTGTATAAATTCGGTGCATGCAGGAACTTTGGCTTTGAAATTATTTGCTTGCATTTTATGTGCGGAGGTTTTTGTGATTACTCGGTGTGATTTGTGCAGAAAATGTGACTCAATAATGCATGGTGGAATGTTTAGGGAATGATCCAGGATTTGATACGATGTGTTAAAAAAAAACTTAAAGGCCTTTCGTTTTATAAAGAATTCGGGTATGATCCAGAATTTTTGTGCAAATAGGAAGGTAAGATCGTCCTTGTTCCGGTGGCGTTACCGAGGCAGGCTTGATCCAAAGGGGCAAAATTTCCAAATCGTCAGACAGGAGGGGGCAAATTTTGTAAGTCTCCACTAGTTTGGTCCAAATTAAGTCTGAACTTGACGAAAGGCGTGCTGAAATTGATTGAAATTTCCAAACAGGGGGATGAATGAAAATGCACATTTTGCGTCCATGTTGTCCCCCATTTTTGAGCCGAGGGGGCACCCCCCCAGCCTTATATATTGGAGTGGTCTATGATATAACAAATAGGTGTTTGCACAAGGATTATCCTTCTTACCTACACGTCTCAAAGAAAAATGATCTTATTATTCTGCCCAAAATCATCATGACAGATTGGCAGTAAGCCTTGGGGGGTTTGGAATCCTGTTTCAATTCGCACATGTATGTAATTGCCAAAGCTTACAGAATTTATAAGACAAGTTTGTTCTTCACGTATGTAGAGAGAGAGAGAGTACTAAAAGCCAAGAAGTCTCAATTCTTTTTACAGGTTCAGTCATTGTCACTATGTGTATTGTACCATATTACTAACCTACCAAGGAAAATGGTGCTTTGTGGCCCATGGCGATCTCCCTTCAGTCATTTAAACCACTGATCTGATCAGATCTTTTAGCAGCAGATAGTGATGCCAATGACTGAATTCATTATCTTTTGGGGATTTTTGGTTTTGGGGAGTTCAGATTCTGCCCCTATCCACTTGCAGTTTATTCGGTGATGGCACCAAATTTATTGGGTGGTGGCCATCAATACACAAAATTCTTTCCATTTTTTTGCCAGTCACCACAATGCATTAAAAATATCAAAATTATAGTGAGCAATCATTCATCTAATAGTAGTATCCCTCTTTGTTCATGAAAAATGGAAAATTATGCCGATTGCTGGGTGCTGAATCCATCGAAAAGCACCCACCCAAATCATTTTTGCGCCACAGGGGATAACAAATTACAGCAAAACCTAGGTGTTCAGCATGGAAAACAGTGGGTTCATGCTGAGTGGACTAACATAGCTGATGATGATGAATAAACCACCATTTCCCTTTATCTCTGCAAGGCTCGCAAACATAGCCTGGCCAGTTGTAGGACTAGTTAGGCAGTCTAGTATTGGTAGCCGACAAAGTCACTTCACTATAGCACAATGCCAAGCATGGTATACCAAGATCAATTAAACATTTTCCAATAGTATTTTTACATCCTCCAAGATGCAGGAACTCCTAACTCATTCTGCAGCAGTGGCCTAGGTGTAGATATGAAAAGGCGACATTTTGTTCTGTTTTCCTGTCAGTACAGTCTCTTCCACACAGGTGAATGAAGTTTCACTCAAGCGGTGTGCGTGTATGTATAATACATGTAGGTCTTATACACATATAAAGGAGTATGATTCAACCATGCAATATGCTATATTGCATGGTGAATAATTTCTATATTCTCTAAGCTAAGCAGTGTAGAAATGTATTGACTTTCAACCAATATGATTACATAATTCTCATATCTGCTCAATTTTATTCAGTCTTTCTATTATGTTAATACATATACATACGGCATCAATACTTCATTTTTGCAGTGTATTGTGGTGAATGTGCAAGGTATCGATCTTATTTTGTTTGATCTAAAACTCTTGAGCTCACTCTGGTATTATTCACTTAGGTGAATTTGAAATAGTTGTTACAAACAACTATATCATTTAAGATTTGAATACAAATTGCAGTCACTATCAATATTCCTCAGCCAAAATAATTGTAAATGATCCCAGTGTTTTTTTTGATGTAGCATGTTTTTTTTTTGGTAATGACCTAAAAATTGTGATCATGGCATTACTTGAAATGTAAATAGGTGGTTGGTTAAAAAGGAGCATTTTGTGATCACAGCCTCATCCCCAACTTACCTAAAAAGTGGAGATTTTTATATTATCTTAACAGTTAGCCTAAATATAGTGTGCGTGCCTAACCTTACATGTAAATTCAATCTACTCTGGAAGAAATTTGTATTTTCTGCCTGTAAATGGACAAATTACAACACAGTAGCCTATGAGGCATCGTGATACAAGCATTTGCTCATAATGCGCCATCAGAATCAACTGAAATTTTGGAAATAGCCTTTTCTCGTGCATATCTAGTGAACCGTAAAAAAATGAGGTGCTGGGATCATGAAATACACCATTAAGAACATAAAATGTGCATTTTCTAATTATAGCATCCTGTTCCTCGTTAGTTGCTATCAAAAAGCTTATTTCCAGAATTTCAGTTAATTTTGTTTTGTGTGTTTTGGTGTTAAGAGCAAATGTTTGTACAACATTTGTCATTGAAATTAAAGGGGGATGGCCTGATTAAATTATATAAAGTTTTGATCTTGATTGAATGAATGACCTTGATTCTAAAACCCCATCTCTATAGTTTCACACTGATATTTCAATCTTGTTTTGATATGGGAGCTAAAAACATCATTTTTAACCCCCATTGAATACTGTGTAAAGATAATATTGGTCAACCAAAATGGGGCACATTTTTGCTCATAACATTCAAACCAAACATCTTTTCGCCCTAAGATTTCACAGGGTAAATGAGATTTTCCTCATCACCAAAATGTTGACCACTTACGGTAATTCTCAGGTCCATGGCCCTTTAAAATTCTGAGTTACTTGCAAATAAATATACACAAATGATAGTACATACATACATTACATAAGCCAATAGTCAGAGGGATGTGGCCTTGGATTATGAAATTCCCCTTTAACCAATATCATGAAATGCCCCTTAAGCAAGATTTTTCATACTGCTACAGTCCCTGGTCAGCATAGCCTATGGATTAAGCCTAATATTCCTAGCCCAATATATGCTTACTTATTGGTACTAAAAGCTTTACATTTGCTTATTTGTTTTGAAAGCTTAAACCAATCTGGATCCATAATAAACTGGCTATGTCACTTTTTACTTTCTCCCCTTGTCCATACTTCAGAATCTGAAGAACAAAGAATCGGGTGGTAAGTAAAACCTTGGCATCTCAAGGTATATGTCTGTAAGTCTTGTACCAAGGAATCTTGGTGGCCAAGGTAACTTGGCGAGAAGTGATGTACCTAAGACATACAAGGTGTACACATTGAAACTGCACTCACAAGGTAATAGTCAAGTTGTTATACCAAGGGATGGTTCAGGCCACAAACCAAGTGCTCTTTTCTGTACATTCTAGCCTAGTATAAAATTTTGATTAGGAACACTTCCCATGAGATTGGGGACTACAAGGTCTTTTCAGCATATGTCCATTTTGATTGGAGTAAATTTCAGATGCTATTCTATATCTGGTAAGGTAGGCCTACAGAAACTAGAGACATGTTATGCTCAAAGAGCACAATCTTAGCCATTGTGCGCTTCAACACCCATCATGTGTTGAATACCTTGGGAGCATCAAATACCCCTTATGCAGTTAGGCAGTACCCACAGAACAAAAACCTAGTCATTGTGGACTCCAACTGTATATTGAACATCCTGTGGTCATCAAATGCCCTTTCTGGACAAAGGCCCCATATGCATGTAAAATGCCCAACACGCACGTCAAATACCAGGCATGTAGCCAGCCCGGTAGTTCCGCGGGGGCAATTTCCCAGTAGGTGCAACAAATGTTCCGATCACAAGCAAAAATTTCCCGATCGCATGGCAAAAGAATCCGAAAAAGGGCCGATTTAACATTATTTCCCGATTTCCCCTCAAAAAAATTTCTGAGGGGCACTCTGCCCCCCACCCCCACGGCCACGGCCCCACCTGGCTACGCCACTGTCAAATACCCTGCCTACAGGTCCAAATATCCCAGCGTGTCCATCAAACTCCAATGTTATTAGAATTCTAGCCATTTATTTTTGCCAATAATGGCACAGTCATGCAGAGCTTAAAACATGGTACTTGATGACATTGATTGGTATTCTCAAAGGGCTATTTTCACACAGCTGTCGATACAGCCATTGTTGAGCCTATTCGAGCATGTGCATGAGCCCCGGGCATTCCAGACGATGCTTGCTATGGTTTGCAATGGAAATTTAACTGGACAAATGACCTATTATAAACACTCCTTTTTGAAGAATTCCACACCCCTCCCCACAGTGCAATTTACCCATAGGAACAATATTATGTACAATCGTTGACCTATGACCCATTTTACATAATCGCGACAGGTCCTTTGATGAAAATTTCCGGAATCTGGCAATCACGTCAACTACTGTCTGGGGCTGATATTACCTACGATTCATCATTCCAAGATGGCAGAAATGGGTGAACACATCACTATAATTCTGTGTAGAAAGTGATTTCAAACCCCACCAATCAATTTTTTTGCGGCTGCATTTTCAGTGCATACTTGGAAAACTCGGGGGTTTTTTTTTTTTTTTTTTTTTTTTTTTTTTTTTTTTTTTTTTTTTTTTTTTTTTTTTTTTTTTTTTTTTTTTTTTTTTTTTTTTTTTTTTTTTTTTTTTTATTTAAATCAGCATCAACATCCGGCGTAACCCATAGTGTTAGTCTTTATCAAAGACTTAACGGTACGCGTTTTTTTTGACGTCAATAATTTTTTCCTTAATTATCATGATATTACTAAGATCTTTTAAATGAAGGTTTAAGAGTTGATTTTGTAATGTCGATGAGACAGACTACCATAGTAAATGCACATAGCAGTTCCCCAATTTACCATTTGGAAATACCCAATGCCCAAATCGAGCAGATCATGTCCTACCCCCATAAAACCTGGTGTTCACTGCATGATGAAATCAAAAACAAACTAACACTCCTTCACTTCACTTTGGATTATTTATAGCAATATGGAGGATTATTTTGAAGTCAGCAATGGGTAAATTGCACTCCCCCCCCCCCTATTTTTGTTCTGTACAGTATGCATTATATGTGGCATACAATCACAGGCAGACATTTTCAAATACATATTATTTTACATTATTTTCATTAGCTAAATTGTGGATTTCAAAATACAAGACTAAAGATTGCCCATTTTCAAAGTTAAAACATCTTGAGTGGCTTAGCCAATTTGAATGGTTGTCCTCATTTTAGGAAGATGCACTTTTTTTAATTTTGAAATAAGGATTATCACTGAATTAGTGATAATTAGTGATCCCAGAGTTATATACAAGACTCATAATCATTTGTAATATATTTGCATATTTTATGAATGATTTTTCCAAGCAAAATTGTCAAAATGGTATATTGAAGACCTTTTTCAGAGTTTCTATGACCTAGGATATCAACCTTCCTTATGTTGTGGAAGTGACATTGGCAGCCCAAACAGATCCCCATCATTGACTTCTTGCATAGAATTTTTCTAGCTCTGAATTCGGCAGCTTTTCTGCATCACTCAGCCCATTCATATCTTACACCAGCTTCAATACAGTCCATATGGCAGTCTTTACGCTGGGAAGAGGTGTCCCGGTCATAGTTTATGAACTATGCCACTCTTCCCAGGGGATAGTTCATTTTTGGTACAATTTTTGAAGAAGTTGAATTTATGCCTCCACTTTTTAACTAATCAGGTGACGAGGATCATGAGGATATAATTAATGCTATGGGAGCAATAATGATTGTGCATCAACCCAATTTGGCCATAGACATTACTAAATGATGTATGCTCATCCTGGGTAGAACATTACATTTTCAGGTATCTAGAAATGTTTAGTTGTAACAATTTCAAGATGTCTATCTCATCTTCACAACTCAAAATATCGCCATTGGACAGGAGATACCTTGTTCTTTGTTGATTCTTAATCAAACCGCAGCTAATTTGCAAATTAGCGCATCGTGCCCGAGCAATGTTCATGGAAGTGCGTTTAAACGGTACACTTAAGTCAATGATTGTTTGTCACCTTTGGAACTCTTGGAGTATGTGCAAGGGGGGGGGGGGGGGGGGGGGCCCGCAGGTGGTGCAAAATAAAACTGCCAAAGCAACAAACCGAACTATAGTTTTTGCTTACGAATTGTCAATTATGATATGAAAAAAAGATTTCTGTCGAAAGGGAACATTTAAGTTTAAGTGAGATTAATAGCCCTCTTAAACAACAAATATTAATAGGTTTCATGATGATTTTTGTTGTTGAAAGGGATTTAAACATGTAACAGCGTGGTTCATCACAAGTCAACCACTACGCAGCGTTCCACATATTTTTATCCCTACTCGAATGGCTTCCCTCGAAGGAAAAAAATATGGGATGCATGTAGAATCCCTGGTCAATTTGCGTTGATGAACCATCTGTAACATGTTGAATCCAATTCACTTTACTTACCTCATCAAATGTGAGATTCATCTGTAATTTTATATGAGTCTCTTCCAGGTTAATACAAGCAAAAATATGGCTGTTAAGCTGCAACGAGAGATTTTGAGACACCCAAATAATTGTGGCATATTAGTAATTTACAATAGATTAGACACTCAATTGATTCCTTACCTCGCATTTGGCAAATGTCTTAAAAGAGAAAAAAAGGTGATTATGATTAGCTATATTTCAAGTAAAACAGGTGATTTCTATTTGCTCCATATTAGACCGGAAATTTTGCAATTTTTGTACCAAAGAAACATTTTTCTAGCTTAAGTCTTTCAGATGGGGATATTTTTGATGGAATGCTTTACATCAGGGAAAAAAATCGTTACTGTGATTTTTAAAGGGACACTGAGATGGTGAAATCTTCGTGACCTTAAAAATTATGGATCGTATTTACAGTGTACAGAAAATGGGACAATACACACAATTGCCACTAAAATTGTATATTGGATTCCGATAAAGCATGGTCGTGGTGGTTAATCTTTCATGTGAAATAGATAAGAATATGTTTTTTTTGGATGGTACAACTTGAAGCAGTTTCTCCACCTATTGGAATGAAACTTGCATGTACTCTTGATATTATCATTCCAATGTGAGACAATTTCCCAGAATAACTGATCAAAAGGGAGGGTGATACTTTGTTTCTGAGAAGTTGACTTGTTTATAGTCAACATTTTGTTGAGGTATACAAAACAGAATGACAGAAAGCACTTGAATGTAATTTACTGACCAACCCTTGGTTACTTGCTAATTTGTTTTTGGTTTTGGTAAAAAAAATAGAATACAGAAATTGGCATATGAGTGGTGTGTTTAATTGGTGCATCAAATATTGAGCATCTGCGATTGGACACCGAAAAAAATCAAGAGTAGGCCTAATGTTTCTAATTTGGCATGTGGCCAAAATGTTATGTAAATTTAATTATTTTTAAGGACAAACAGAAATACAATCACCACATCTTCAAGAAGAAGAGTGTTAGAATATATTGTGTAAAGGGACCTGATAACACCACACCTTGTGGGTTCAAGGGTTGCTGAAATTTTTAACCCATTGATACGTAAAGTGGTATTTCGCAGTGTAAATGTTTTTGTGTCTGCAATTTAAGCACATTGTACCTGCTTTTAAGGCGCTTTTCAGATATCTGACAGGTACTTACACATGAAATAAATATTTGTGTGCGTGGAATCATTGTAGCGCAAATATTTCCAATTTAAACAGTATTGCATTGTGTGATTTCATCATGTCACTTTACAATACATTTTGAAATGTGCAAATGGTTCATTTAACTTTGCAAAATAAAAGCAAATTTGACCCCAAGAATTCGGTAGTAGAGCTTACACTATATTACATAGAATCCACTAAACTGTTTTGGCAATAGCATCCAATTTGATAACCCTTGCAGTTGATAAACTTTGGCTGTTCAGCAACCGTTGTGTCTGATTTAGTGCAGGAATCACTTGTTCGCAGAAACCAAGAGGTCCCCACTTGACGCTGATCAAGATGAATCACTGTGGGTAGCAGATGATTCCATGCATCCTTTATCTCAATCTAATTATGGGCTTAAAATCACCCAGAAGCGTGATCCTTGGCTGTGATGCTATAAATCCTTTCGCTAACATTTGTGCAGTGAATGTCATAACCTTGAATTGCTTTTACACAAGATATGCCACTTTGTAAAGTGCCATCGCTTTAAGCCAGTGCGTATGGTTTACAAAAGCGTCAAATATCGTGCTGATGTCACTGCCCAGAGGTAGGGAATGGTTATAGAGCATACCTTTTGAGCAGAGGGTGTTTTGAATCAATCCCACAATACACCAGTTTTGGGAAATATTTTTCTTTTTTTAAAATGTTCTTATAAAAATCCTATTCTTAACGACATCAAAACCCTGACTTTACGCTGATTTTAGCCCACAAAGCGTTAGTACTTAAGGAATTTTTAGCATGATAGGAATGTCTTGTGGGTCTCTAAACTTTAAACACTTTTAAACCCTAAGTACTAACATGTGGTTAGTTACAGTATAGTATAGGCACATGCAATGCATCATGGGATGATTCAAAATCAACCTCTGCATTTTGAGTAAGCTTGTCTGGACCAATTGAAGCCCTATTTAAACATGTCACAACAAATGGATGTCAGAGTAGCGGTGATAATCTTGTTCATCAAGAGCCAAGTGGCCTAGTTAGTGTTCTTTTCTTGAAACCAAACTGAGCATTGTCATTTTGAATTTCTGCTAGATATTTAGGCTGAAGTGCATAGTTTTAGATTTTAGTATGCAGTTTCCAGAGTTTCACATTGTAATTTTTATGGTAAAATAAGAGGAGACTTGTGATTTGGAAATCCATAAATTTTCCAATCTTTGCCAAAGATTCGTTTTTCTTACCAAAAGTGGCATTATTTTATTATGTTTGGACAATTGTCTCAAGTCACCTGAAGTTGATATGATAAATTTAAGCAGCTTTCAATAACTTTGAAGCCAGTTATCTACAATATACACAGCTATATTTTTACTTCTGATAAAATCTAATGCCACAAATTTGGTCTCATTGTTGGATTAGTTTACCATGTTTGAGCACATGTATCAAAACATCAAATTTCAAAATCCCCCGTGCAAATGCCACAGAAATGGATAGCATTTGTTTAAATCAAACACTAAAAAGGAACAATGCAAGTGTTTATGTAGCCAAGCCTTACTTAATGATTTGATCAAATCATGTGCTTCTTGTCAAAAAGCTCCACTGATTCTTGAGAAGATCAACTACCCAAATCTGAAGAAGAGAAGATCCAGGTGACCTACCTGAACCAGCATGCGGTGAGAGACATGATAGAAGCTGTGAAGAACCTCTAATAGGTAAACACTGGGTGACTGGGGTGGGTTATACTTCTTCGCGCGGCCGTGCCCTTTGATGAGAGTGATGCATTTTAAATCGCCAGCTGCCTGATTTGTAATATCTTTAATCTTGTTTTTTACTCGCACACATATAAAGTTGATTTTTACTGTATAATGTTAAATAAGTTTTCGTCCGTCTGTTGAGCACGATTTTGGTGTTTTTAGCCTCTTTAAACTTGCTAAAATTTGATGTTATATCGTGACCCGAGTGCCGCCGACTTGGAAACGGCAGTTCAACACACATAATGTACGCCTTGATATTTGTATTTTTTTTTTTTTTTTTAACATTTTTGTAATAATATTTCATAAAGAGGAAGAAGAGAGGATATCTTATAACATCCAATACCGGAAGTAATAACGATTCAACTATCCAGATTATTTGACGCAAATTATAGTACGGTTAGTAATCATGCACGCATTCTGTAAATGCGGCCAAATTCCACGGATCAGCGTTCGGGATGGTGTTTGCAATTTTTCAAGTGGCATGGAAATTGACAAATGTACTGTCACTGTGCCTATTCTGCCGAACACAGTAGTCCAACGGGAGTTGGTAAGTATTCATGGATGCATGGAATAAATGGAGGAGAGGGTGAGGGACTCCGTCAAATTGTGAGTATTGTAATTATTATGTTTGACCCGGCAGGACCAGACCACCATTTTGAAGAGGAAATTGGTTATTGCGGCCTATTGTGGTCGTCGAAATTATTTTAGACTCAGATTTCCTAAACAAGCTAGTAGAGCTGCGATCGGAAGCTACATATTGCTTGATAATAACTATAAGCATTTTGATAGCCAATGATGTTCAGCTTAATACCCGGATGGAACTCTATGTTATATAAGTGTACACTTGTGATTACAAATTACCAAAGAAAGAACTGGCGGATAACATGTGGCGAATGTGAGTTTATACCTCACCCTAGGTGTTTCAATATCAAAGAAGAGTATATAGGCTTAAGAACAAGGGATGATCAGTGGATACTGAACTAGTGCTTGTACTGGGCCCCATGCGCATTATGTAATGGACGGCATATTGATGACGCGCCAAGGTGTTGCCGTGTGATTTTGTTATAGTCTGAGAACCAACCATTATGTTGCTGGTATCGATGAAAAAACGTACCGCTTTTCAAACTCCAAGGACGGCTGGATCTGTCAACATTGCTGTCGCTTCAGACATGAGAAATGCTTTTTCACCGACGCATGACTTAGAAAAAATGTGTACAACAACTTATAAAAGTTAGCGAAGATCATTTCTGTAGTATCCTTGCCATGAATGCTAAACAGCATCAGAGATGGTGAGCATGCTCAACAATGTGGTATGCGGAGCCTGAGTAAAGACGAGCATGTTACGAGCAAAACAAAAGTGAACCGGCGTCAACATTACGCCACAAACCACCCCATGTTTTTGACCCAACAAGACTACTGGAAACCAAAATCACTCCTGAAGATTGCGCTTGCCAAACTTCCGTGGCCTCCGAAAGAAATCGGCAAACTTACTGGCGTTCTGTGCCGACGATTCACCTGATGTCTTGAGAGGTAGCGAAATCATGGCTGGACGACAACTAGGTACTGCTGAAATATTTCCGGGTGGATCACCAAGTTACCAGGAAGGATCGTAACAGTCATGGAGGAGGCAGTCTTCATAGCCATCCGAGACAACATCTCCAGAATTGAAAGACCTGACCTAGCCCCAGATGATGTGGGAGCTGTTGTGCCGTGCAAATTGTTCACAAATTCAAGTATCTACATGGCTCCTACTACAGATCACAGACTCATAAAACCGAACTGCACCGCGTATGGAGGAAGTCTGCGTTGATTCACGATGAATGCAAGTCTCCCTATATCATATAGGCGGTGATTTCACCATCCCTGGAATGACTGTAGGAACGAAGACAGGTTGCCCATGGTGAACTACAAGAAAGCATCTTGCGAATAGCCAGCGATCATTGTCTTGAGCAATTGGTGGAGGGGTTTCCCTCCGAGGAGACATCAAAACGGAGACGAGAATTATCCTGGACCTGTGCTTCACAACGAGACCTATTTCCAGAGCTGACACAATTGAACCTCGCCAGGACTGCAGCTGATCACGATTTGTTGTCGCCAAATTTTGTCTGAAGACACCGCCTTGCCCAGAAAGTCCCCGCGGGAGGTGTATAAGTGGGAAAAGTTGATGAGACAAATTTTAAGCGTCAAGTTAAAGAACTCGCACCAACTTCATGAACAGCTCACCTGACGGAAGACCAATGGAGGACATTGGCCAGCCTCCGAAGCATGGATTCCAGATATTACAAGTAAGAACGTGCCACCAAGGACAGTCAGAGGCTCAAGCAATGCACGTGAGTTCACTCAAGAGCCCACAAAAAGTTATGTAGAAAAGAAGCGAACGGTATATACTCAAGGCCAAAGGAAAGGCGGTGACCAATGGACAAATACCTGGAAGTCAAGCGCAAAGTTGAAAGAAAATTAAGGAAAAGGGGGACGGAGAAACCAGTTGCTGATACTGCAAATTTGATGACCCCAAACTTATCTGCGAAATATATTAAAAGCAGAGAAGATAACGTTCGGAATATCGACTCTGAAGGTGCGATGGGTTACCATTTCGAGATGATCACAGCAAGCCAGAAACTTTGGCCTAAACAATGACAGTGTTTTTAAAAGAGGACTAAGGAGTTATACCGCCATAATACCAATCCTTTTCCAACCATGCATGATGTTGTAGTTGAACCGGAAGGAGTCTTGAAGCTTTTAAAAAACATACAAAGTTAATAAAGCAGTTGCACGCTCCGGATGGATACCAAATAAAGCACTCAAATTGGCTGCGGACGAGATAGCCCCAGTGATCACGTTCATCTTTCAACAATCCTTAGACGAGAGTTACTTGCCGGAGGACTGAGGAAGAGCAGACAAACACCAATCTTTAAGAAAGGATCCACAAGCCGAGCTTCCAATACCGGCCAGTGTCCTTAAACAACAGTTCCTTTGCAAGAACACTGCGAGCCATATAATCGACGGCCAAATGATGCACATTTTGATAGCCATGGAGTATATCTGATTGCCAACAGGCATTTAGGAAGATGAGATCCGGCTGAAACTCAACTCATTACAACACTCCATGATTTGGCCACTAACCACAAACAAATCAATCACCACTGACAGAGCAGTACTGCGGATTTTAGTAAAGCATTGGATGTAGCACCCCATCAACACTGTTACTGAAACTGGCACTACTAGGAGATCCGCAACAAAACCTTGGACTGGATTAGAGCCTTCCTCACCCAGCCGCAACAAAGGGTGGTGGTTAATGGAAAAGAAATCTGATTGGATCCTGTAGTATAGCGGTGTGCCGAAGTACAGTTTCAGGTCCACATGACTCACGCCTTTATCAATGACATCGCCCAAGATATAACATCGTGTATCAGACTCTTTGCCAGATGACTGCTAAATCTACAGGAATGTGGCAGAGAACGAGATGAGCAAAAGTCAAGAAGATCTGGATAGGCTGGTTAACTGGGCTGAGCTCTGGGGCATGAAGTTTAACGCTGCTAAATGTAAAGTCATGCGTATCTCACGTAAGCGGTCCACTGGAAAACCATCCTATGTTATGCTTGGTGAAACAATAGAGGAAGTAACATCAACCAACAGTATTGGGAGGGGTGTCTATCAAAAAACAACCGACGTGGGCTCTTCAAACGACAACATGCTTGCGGGAAAGCTGACTAGAGCTTAAATTTTTTATGAGAAACTTCCCACAACGGCTACAAAAAGATCAAGGAAAAGTTGTACCACACATTGTGAAGCCTCACCTACGTATGCCTTCACGCCCCTGGCATCCAGGAACCCCGAGAACAAAGAATTACTAGAGAAAGTCCAAAGGAGAACGGCAAGATACGTAATCGGTGATTTCCAGAGGACATCTAGTGTCACAGCAATGCTCAAAGAACTCAACTGGGAAACCGTGGAAAGAAAGATGTATTAAAACAAGAATTAGCACCCTACACAAGATCATTACTAATCAACTGGCTATCGATGGACAGAAGTATTTCAAAGATAAACCCCAGAGGAAAAGAAGAGGGCATGATAGAGAGCTTGTCCTGCACGAGACTCCCTACTCAACTATTATGAAGGAATCATTCTTCGCTGAGGCAGTGGAATGTTGGAATTCACTGCAACCGGATGAGCTACCCAACGATGACAACAATTCTAGCGTAGTTTTAACCAACAACGACAGTAACTTGACAAACAGCGACGTTCGATTACGACATTAATTTTTTTTTTTTCCGACCCCGGGCATCACTCTAGTCAACCTCTAGTTATACTCCCATACGGATGTCCTTAGAGGAAGATTCAACGAGGTAACTAAGGAGTGATGCCATAGCTTTTGCGCAGCTATTGTGCATTGTGTATCGCGCACGCCGACTTTGTACGCTCGCAATTACAGCTGCTGCTTACTGCGATTCGCACACTTAAGACTGCTTGAAAGCTTTGACGTCACTCCTTAGTTCAGGCTGGGCAAAGTATAGTGAGGGTTGGGTATTAGAACAAAAGAAAGGCCCTAGGTGACCTTTTGGAACCAGGTGGTGTGAGCAGTAAAATTGTAACCCTTAAATAGTAGAGGCCATATCCGATTCAACCTTGAAAAAATTCTAATAAAAGGACTTTTTATATATTCTTGTAGGGCTATATGTGAATTTGGTCTAAAAGCACAAATGAGGTGTCTATACCAAGGTGTTTGGGGTCAACAAACACAATTAGCATATAGGAATAACGATCAAATGCACCCTTCCTTGATTTTCAAAATAATATGCACTATCTGCATGAAATTGTACTTCAAACTTTGTCCCCCTCAACCATTTTAAAGGTGTTGGTTAAGACCTCCTTAGATTTCTTAGTTACAAAGCTTCTGACCCTTTTGATTTTGGTACAGGTGGATTGGTATAGTCTCCTCTTTCAATTGATATCAAAGCATTCCAATAGTCCTCCAATTGACTTCATGTTTTAACAAACTAATAATCATGGGAAACTTGATTTCTCAGATTGTTGCTAAAAATAGGCCAATTTCTATTTTGAGTTAAAATACAGGAATATGTGATTTTGTTAGGTTTTTGGGGTGATTATGAAAGGAAAATCAAGTTTTGTAACATACACAGGAGGTATTAAGTGCATAAAGCATATCGTCGCCCACATCACATACTGTCTTATCTGACATTTTTGCCTTTTTTGAGATATTTGCATATGTACTTAAAATGTTAAGGTCTATACATGCATAAAGTTATAATCTTGAAAGTGACCTAATTAGTGAGATATTAATTAAGAATTTTGATCATTAAGCTCAAATCTGCATTCGCGATTTCACATACTGTCTTATGTTTCATTTACACGTAATTTCAATAGGAGTATAATTAACGCTGTTCGTAAACAAGCTGTTTACGCTTTTCACATACAGATCTATGTGCGTCGTATCTGCCTCGTGCGTGAACATTTCGTGTTTCACATAGAGATCTATCTGAACGCATTGAAATATAACGGTGAAATTAGCGTCGTATGTTAAAATACAACTTTTTTGCGGTTCACATACAGACTTATGACTTTGTAGTTTATATCAGGAATATAATGCACTTTCAAAAAGGCAGCACAAGGTTAAAACTTAAACTTCAGAATGGTTTCTTCATAATGCAAAATTAAAAAGGAAATGGTAATGTTTATTTCCATAGTACAAACATGAAATCTCCGGTAGAATTTTTTTTCAATGGCGATTTTCTCGAAAACGGCATTTCGTCAGAGTTTGTTTGCTCTGGTTCAAGCCAAGTCATTGGTAATGGCGTTGGGTGGGGTCAGGATTTATCAGCTAAGTTGTGCTGATCCCGGCCGCGTGTATCCATTGATACGGACGCTCCTAACATGGGGTCCCGTATTTGGAGACTGGGGCGGATTGGGAACAGTCAGGGGTTTACACCCTACATTTCGTCAGATTAGGACAGTATGTGATGTGGGCGACGATATATTTTTGATAGAAGTGAAAAAGAAAAATATTATAAGGTGGCAACCATCCTCTTCCTCCAAAACTGAGTCTTGTCTACCACTACCAAAGGAAAGGTTGTGTGACAGATTATTTTGCCCTAAAATGAAGGCAAATGATGGTCCCAACATTAGATGCAGCCATTAGGTTTCAAATTTATGTGTTTTAGCTGGTCGGATGAAAACCTTGTTGGCAGTGGTAAAAGCATTGACCTATCAAACACGCTGACAATTGATGCATTTAAAAACCCTGCCGATGGATGCGCTTTTTTTTTAAAGTTGGGGGGGGGGCCACACTCCTATCTCTTCGTGGGCATGCCGCCGACCAGCCTCCATGGCTCGTCACCACATAACGTCCTCGAGTTGTTTGAGTCTTTCTGGCATTGCGGCACTGCAGGGATTACCATACATGGTGTGCCGATAAAGAGTTTGATCCATGCAATTTTTGGACCGTAGACCGGGTGGACAATTTCCTCAAGGAAGTCTTTCAGGAGTAGGATTAACTTAAGTGTCCTGACTGTCCGAGGTTTCTTTTTTACCGAACAGCCACAGGCCAGACCCGTAAAGGGCTCGGTGATAGCATGACCATTTAAGTCCCCTCTTGTCCAATCTGGTGAAGGGTATGTTTACAGATCGTCCCCGGTTCGTAGCCTTGTTCCGGAGTGCGATTTGCCATTGGTCTTGCAATTCTTGGTGTTGAAACAGTTTAAACCCAACCAAAAGCTTAGTCTTCTGGAACTTCCTAGTGGCTGTGGCTTGTGGCTGTGGCTTGCGGCCATAGGGGGTTCGGATATACATGCCTTGTCTACGGACGAGGCCCACCACCGCTTTGAGTGCAAGGAGGTCTCTATTCTTCCACATGCAGGCTTTTTGGCCAAGAATCAGACTCTTTCTTTTACCCCGAAACCGGTGTTTCTGCCACGTCTCACCAAAGTTGCAGACCGGGGTTGCAGACAGCTCAGAAGCCTGCAGCAAGGGACACAATGAGCCATTTCCTCAGTCATCTGAATGCACACAAAACACCATGATTGGTTGACTGGCTTCTTGGTTAGGCCATATGATGTTCGAGCGCACGCTTCCTCGTGGGCCTTCATCCCAGACATTTTGGACAATGTTGGAGTTGTACTTCCACCTTCCAACAAGTCTATTGATGCATTGTGTTAGTAAAGCAGAGAGGGGTGTCGCCCTTCAATCCTTCTTGGCTTAGTAGCATCTTGAACCAGGAGCATTAGGCGACTATGGGCGGGGCGTTGACAGGGGTTGCGTTGGCGTTGGCTACCTTCTGCGACCTTCTTCCGCCACCGATTAAGCCATGCAGTGGTATTCTGTGCAAAAGTAAGGTTGTGGAAGGAAGCTAGCAGTAGTACAGTGTATTTCCCTCTCAGGAGTGAGAGGGCGATACACTTGAGTGTGATACCTACCTTCCACGACCTTCCACGCAATATGTTATTCTCTATGGATTAAAATTTGGATTAAAAGTGCTTTCTATGCTGAAAAGCAATGATGGCTGCATTTGTAAGCCTAAAAATATGTTTGTTTTTATTGACCCAATTGGCTGAGCAGGTATGATCCATCACATGCCTTTGACCTTGAATATCTGACTAACCAGCAACTAGAAGGCCAAACAAATTTTTCCATAATTATTCATATATAGGCCTACCAATATATACAAAAAGTCCTTTTATTAGAATTTGTTCAAGGTTACATAGGACATGTGTCAAATTAAGCCTCTACTGTTACGGTCCTCCCTCAATTTGTTATTCTCCACCCTCAAGAAGGTTGTTTGAAGGTTTTGTTTTTATTTTTTGTGAGAAAAACATTTGGTGGAGCAAGGGCGAATCACTGCGCCCTGTGATGCAGTTTCAGGAGTTGGCTTATTTTCAACAGTGGTAATGAGGCTTCTGATGTGGTCCAAATGAAATATTTGTCCAAGAATGGTTTAATTACTTTAGTTATCGTTGCTATCCACTGATTTTACAATAGTATTTTGGCTGTTTTCATTATAGCTTATGGTCAATGTTTTGGTTTATTTGATACTGACGAATTGGCTAATTTATGTTGAGAAAACGTGGAAAATTTTTGATTAAAAGTGCTTTCCATGCTGAAAGATAATGAGGACTTCATTTGTAAGCCTCAAGACTGTTTTTTATTGTGTTTATTGACCCCCAAAACATGGGTATAGACACCATCTTTTTGCTTCTAGGTCAGTTGGATGAGCAGTTATAACCCATCGTAGGCCGTATAAAGGTCGTTGACCTTTGACCTTGAATATCTGACCAACGCAGCAACTACAAGGCGGGACAAATTTTTTGGTAATTATTCATATATAGGCCTACCAGAATATACAAAGAGTCCTTTTATTAGAATTTTTTCAAGGTTGTATAGGACATGTGTCATAATACGCCTCTACTAAAAGGCTATCTAATTGGTAAATGTGTGGCTGGGGGTTAGGTGATAATATGACGAAGAGTAAGGCCTGGCCCAGGTAGCAACATGTGAAAACCATCTACTAGGTAAACAAGGATAGCTGGGGTGGGTTGGGTGATAGTGTGAAGAGAAAGGTCTTGGTAACCTGGCTGAACCAGGTGCTGTGAGAGATAAGATAGCAACCTCTGAAGACACTATAATAGGTAAACAAGATTGGCTTGGATGTGTTGAGTGATAGGGTGAAGAAGACAAAGGCCCGGGTAACCTGCCTGAACCAGCTTTTGTAAGAGATGAGATAGCATCCTGTGAAGACCTAACAGGTAAACAAGGGTGGCTGGAGTGGGGTGGGAGGGATGACAGTATAGCAGGTGAATGAGATTGATAAGAACCAGGATAGATGGACATAATAATTCTCATATTGGCAATCATGATATTCTGCTGATAGTTTGGTGATAGTGGAAAGGAGTCGTAGCAAGGAAGAGCAGATCGATGCCTTTGAATATGCCAAGCAGTTTTAATAAACAAGTACATGTATTGGTAGGGTGCACAGATTTCTATTATAACACTAGATGGCAAACGCCAGCTCAAAAGCCTTAACCATCTTTTGCTGCACTACGTACTTATTTCCATAGCGTGGTGATACCAATTTATTGATATATTCCCTGATTACCATAATCTGGTGTACCAATTTATTCATATATTCACGCATTTGCATCGAACAATGTACCGTTTCCAAGCCAACAGGTTACCGCGCAGTTTTGAAAGGATGACCGCAATGAATATTTATTTTTTCAAAATACAGTTACGATGGCCACCTATTCAACACAGGCGTACAGCTTCTCCCTTTGTTAATATCTATGGTAGGGTGGATGATGGTGGATGGAGTTCATTAAGCAGTGTAGATAGGGTTGAGTGGGGCTGGTGATAGTTAGAACAGGTCAGTAAATTATACTGCAAGCAGGCTAGCTGGGTCGGTTGTTAATGGTGGGCATGGTTAATTCTGGGAATGGGTAAAGCAAGGTAATTGGGTAGGGAGAGTGATGACAGGAAGAAGTGAGGTGAGGGAGTTCTACTGCATGCACGGTAGCTATACTTTGTTCATCACCTAATAGGCAAAAATTATTCACTTTTGTTTATTCGCGCGTGAAAATAATTCTGTTTTACACGCGTGCCTCTCTCGACAAGCGTGCGCCGCACGTACATCATGCACTGCGTTTACTGCGGTATTGTTGCTTGCAGTTGCGCCTGCAGTATTCTATAGAAACTCGCGGTGTGAAGAGTCTTGCCAATTTGGTGATGAACAAAATATAGGTGTTTAGTGGGGGTGGGTGATGGTGGGAACAGCTCAGTGTTCCCAGCTCAGTGAATCCTGTTGAAAGTAGGAGCTTGATTTTTGGTGAGTGGGTGATGTTGGCCACCCTGTACTTCTGTTTAATAAGGAGAGAGAGTTAGATTGAAACATTCACTATGAGTTACAATATGCTCATCCTCCAAGGACACAGGTCAGTGGGTTGTACTTGTACATGCATTGACATGAACTGACCTTGTGTACTCTGGGAATCATATATCATACACAAAAACCAGAAGGTGTATCTTCTAAATACACCGATGAATGGAAGTTACTGAACTGTGCTATGGGAGTTGAGACCACTCTAGCTCATAGTGATTGTTGCAGTGTTTTAACTTATAGTACCTAGATTGACTAGATTTAATCTCTTATATTTTCTAGGCATTGAGTATCTACTGGAGTTTGTACGTGAAGATGATCCAGATGATGTCTACTATGTTTGTGAGATGTGCAAATGCCGCTTATCTCCAGGCAGTGTTATGCCCCATCTGACTGGTTCACGCCATGGTGTAGCTTACGTGGTACGTACCAGGAACAATTATAAATGACGTGTAAATGTTTACCCCTGTGACTGGTGTATATGCTAAGGTGTGGTCTGAAGTCAGTACCAGAAAGGACTTGTGGACTATGTTCAATTGTAAATTATCCTGTGTATCCCCAAGCAGTGTCATTTATAAATCAGCCAGGTGCATGCTAGGATGTATATAGTTTGTTCAAGGTGCCAGGAAAACACTTCAAACCTGGATAATAGCCTCATTTGATAGATGCACATCTGTGGTAGAATAACACAGTACTGCAGGTGGAATGCAAACCTTAGGCTAATATAAGTAGAGATTAAATCACTGAAGATAGTTCCATTTAGAAAGGGCTTGAGGGCCATTCTCTGTTAAAGTGTTCAAGTTTGGTCTCCAAAGTGACGAAATATCAACATTAAGGAATTCCTGAAAATCATTGAAAATCGTAAACTTTAATATTCTCAGAACAATGCATGGGTGATCTTAAAAATATATCCGATTTTTAGTATATTGCCTAAAGTTAACACTTCAGTAACGTATCTGTCGTAACGTATCTGTCGGGCCTTTTTCCTAGTCGTGCTGTTCTTGATGAAAGTACGTGCTTCACCGACTTAGTCTCTATACGTTATCAGGTATTACCTTCATACTAAAGCATGGTGTGGTATTCGACTTTATGTATCACGCCATATTTCAAGAGCGTAGCAGGAGGGAGGTAACGTATCTGTCGCGGTATGAACGTAACAGGAGCGATTTCTTTCATTACTAGGGCTGGAAATTGTTACGTTGAAACCAGATTTTTATGCAAAACATGTATAATATAACATTGACATCTTCTCGATTTATCACATATTGGAACATAGGTATTCAGTCATTTTTAGCAATTTTGTATCCATTCGAATTATCGTAACGTATCTGTCTGCAATATTGGCGACATGCTCTCAGAGAACTCTTGCGAAACTTTAATAATCCAATATTATCATGTTCTAAACTTAACAATTAGTGCATAATAGAGGCTGATAAAAATGCAATGCAATCTGTGATATGCGCTCTTGTGTAACGAGCAGGGACACATTTTAAAGAACGGATTTTGGGCTGGCGACATGGCGAAAAGCAAGAATTATGCATCTTTAGCCTTATTGCTTGATACTTTCTCATCCGGTTACAACATCTAGTCCGGATCATTTTGAAAACATAACTCTTAAGTATAATTTATATTCATAAACATTCATTCTTAAAGGCCAAAAACAAGCTTTAAACTGTGCATGACTGTGAGCGACACTAAAAACGACTTTTTGAACACTTTATCGGAGAATGGACCTTGATGTCACTATGTGGGGAAATCTTTCAAGGTCTTGATGTAACCATTTATTTAGTATTTCCATGTTCTGGATATCTGGGTCCTGTAGTATTTTTAGCCTTTCCAGTACTGTATATTTAGTAGTACATATTTTAATTCTTTTGTATTTTTAAGAGTTGTCTTCCAAGCCTTGGCTCTGAACTAATATTAATTGTAACCTGTAACACAAATGTGATGCGATCTGCGAAAACCCGCCACATGGTGGGAAATTTATATTTTGAGTTTTTAATATCACTGCTGAGTTTGAAATATTAAGTTTCCATAACTGTTTACTTCTTTCTTCTTTGATACACATCAAAAGTTACGCCTTATACAATCTGACAAAAAATAAAGTACAATATAACATATTTTAAGCTATTTTCTGTATTTTTTCAAAACTGTCCTGTGCGACATGTGGCAGGTTTTCCCAGATCACATCACAAATGATGCCTAATAAACTTGAGTGTCTAATTTAGCAGACCAAATGAGTTGCTTATGGAAATATCATGCCGACATGTTGCGAAATTAAAAAATTGCATTTATAGAAGTGTCCTTTCAAATCAATGCTTGCAGATTGGAATATCGCCATTTTCACATGTTTGTTTTTATTAGAAAAAACACTTCCCTGATAAGGCAAAGGGATTGGACAGGGTGTCGGGAAAAGAAAGCGAAGGAGGCGATGGATGGAAGAGAAGTAATGTTAGTAACCAGCTGAAAGAGATCGCAAAAGAAATTGAAAGCTTGAATGGCAGACAAACCATGAAGTCAACTTTGGTACCTAGCAACAAACCAGGTCAGTGAGTAGTCTGTAACCAAATTCACATCATGGCATTGTAACAGTTGCCATTTTGTTAAATAATCTCAATTCTCTAGGGAGTAGACCTTTATAAATCAAATTCTTAAACAGCTGTGAAAATGTAAGCAATTTCATTGGCTGATGCCCGGGTTCAATTCGACAATTGAACCCAGGTAGTATGCTCTGACGATTATGTTATTTTAAGGTTGAAGCGCTCACGTCATACCGTGTTTTGCTAGGTTTGCGCATTCCTGCCAATGTTGCGTCTCGTTGCATATGATCATTGCGTTCAGCGGATTGTTCGATTGTATTCACTGGGTGGTGGCAGTCCTTTCTTGTTGTATTTAAGCCATAAAGTATCGCGAAATTGGGTTAAAGATGACCTTAAGGTAGGATTATCGGCTCCGGCTTCGTGCCCAGATCTTGTTGAAATTCTCATGAAATGTTGCTATTGGTAAAAGAAACATGTGTGCCAAATTTTAATTTTTTCAAAAAGGCATTTTAATTTTTTCAAAAAGGCATTCTAGAGATAGGTCACGTATGTGTTTTCAAATTCCCATAGACTTTGTACAGGGGCTGATTTTGGCAGTATAGAAAATGACCAAAATGGGGCAATTTTGTGAAAAACTACACATTTTATTTCAATTATTTCTCAAGATGAGTTACAAGATTTGTTTGTTTTTAATGGTTAAAGAAATATCAGAAATTCGTACGATTTTTTATTTTTCTGTGGTCATTAAAAACAAAGAACAGGTGGTCGCAACAACACTTTTTTGTGGGAGTATTTCTAGAAATACTGAAGTATCCACTTTTCATAATTTTTCCTGGAAGAAACTACAACTCCCTTGGTGATGAATAAGGTGTCACATGAAAGGAAATCAAATTTAGAAAATTCTCACGTTAGATTTTGCAGATTGAGTGTTTCTATTTGAAATAATAGGTGTTTTTAATTTTCCCTAAATTATTTTTTTCTTAAAATATTTTTTCTAAAGAATTAAAGGGGCATTTCGTGATCCACAGCCTCGTCCCCCCGACTTACCTATCATATGAACCTTTAGCCTTAGTAATCCATGTGTGCCCAATCTTACGTGCAAATTCGGTCGCATCTGTATGAAATTCGCAATTTTGTATTTTCTGTCCGTAAACGAACAAATTACAGCACAGTATCCTATGGGACCGTGGGAAATGAGCAATTGCTCATAACACAAAACCGCAAGATCGGGATCAGCTCAAATTTTGGGAATAAGCTTTTCTCAAGCATATCCAGTGATCAATGAATAAAACAGAAGGTGCTGAATTCATGAAATGCACCTTTAAACACTTGAAAAAAGCCAACGTGAGATTTTAGGTACCGTATTTTGTTTATACACACATCCCTGAAGTTTCAGCTTAAAAGCACCTTCCATTTAGGCTGGGAAAAATTATTTATTGTAAAAATTAGGGAATTTTTAAAAAATAAATAAAAACACTCAAACAAATCATGCAGTCTTGAAACTGCAAAAAAAAAATGTGGAGTAGAGTTCAATCCTTACCATAGTCAAGTTTGGACTAAATTGATTCAGGGGTTTTGATTTTATGATCATTTATCTGTAAGACCATTTTATCTGATGATTTCATTGGCTGATGCCCGGGTTCAATTCGACAATTGAACCCAGGTAGTACGCGCTGCATATTGAGGTTATTTTTAGGTTGAAGCGCTCGCGTCATACCGCGTTTTCCTACGTTCGCGCGCGCCTGCCAACGTTGCATCTCGTTGCTTATGATCGTTGCGTTCAGCGGGTTGTCTGATTGTTGTCACTGGATGGTGAAGTCCTTTCTTGTTGTATTTAAGCCATTAAGTATCGCCAAATTGGGTTAAAGATGACCTTAAATGATAAAGCTGTTTAAGAATGAGAATCCGGCTTCGTTTTTCTACTTAAAATAATGGTATCGCCTTGGTTTCAATTCGTCGTAAAGAGAGTACCGGTTCTCAAAATCAAACCTTTATTCTCTAAGTTTACAAGGTTTATTTAAAAAGATCTATAAGATATTTGATTTTGTTCATAATTGTCATTCTCATGCATGCAGAAGTAGTACTTCAAATTATCTTATTGTTCCCAAATTCAATTACAATTTTGCTCAACGAACATTCCACTACAGGGCTGTTGATACTTGGAACAATGTTTCACCCAAAATTTGTAACAAATTTAAGAACATGTCTTTATGCCAATTTAGATCAAGTCTTTATGCCAATTTATATTAAAAAACTCTGAGAACAGGTTAGGATAGTACTATGTTTTTAATAATTTTTCATATATTGTAAATTAAAAATTTGAATTATGTTTGTACTTACTTTCATTTAAAAGCAAACCAAAGAACACTTGTTTGCCATATTTCTATAGAAATTCTGTACCATTGTTTTAAACCCCTGGGCACATGTACGATCTGTCTGATTGGCGCATTACAGGATGCAACATGAGGTAGCCCTCAAAGTAACCAATCAAAATAGTGCTTCTATATCTCTGTGTAAACCATACCAACATTCTTACAATATTTCTGATTTGCTCATTACATGATATTACATTCCAAGTGACCAATCAAAATAGTGCTTGAAATGCCAATAGATAGGCAGGTATAGTCGGGACAGAATAAGGTGACCAATTTGGCGTCTTGACGTAATTGGACGGGGCCCCCCCCCCCCCCCCCCCAAAATAAAATGTGCGCCGTGAAGAATTCTGTGAACATTTTAAAGGCTTATGAAACAAAAAGTTACTACATGAATATTTGTGTGGAGCGTCGAAACCCGACTCAATTAGGGCATGTTTTGACATTTTAAATCATTAATTTGTCTCGAACATGCCCCGCCCATAACTACACATTCAAACCAATCAGTCTGGGCCGCGCCAATTGACAAAACATGACAATGCGCCATGAGTCGGCTAATTTTCCCTGACTATAGTACCCTGGGGATTAACCAGTGTTCCGTTAGATAGAACCAATAAAGTGGGAGGCAGTAAGTGCTTTTGAAAATATAATGTGAAGTATGTCCCATGCGATGTCGGGTGATACAATACCTTGCAATGTTAGACAAATTCTCCAGATAAAGTACCTAATCAGTACAAGAAGGCAAAACGCCATAAAAATGTGAATATCGCACCAATAAAAATGCTGTCAGTCTGGTATTCAACAATCATTAACAGAATAAAAAAAAAACAAGCTTCGAAATTAATGACCTGTTTTTCTAGAAGTAAATAATGACTGAGCTTATGAAGAGTAACAACTGTGTTTCTAGAGTAATAATTGTGTTTCTAGAAGTAAATAAGTTTCAGAAAGGAAAATAATGACTTGTGTTTCTAGAAGTAAATCATGACTTGTGTTTTAGAAGTAAATAATGACTTGTGTTTCTAGAAGAAATAACTGATTTGCTGGTTTCTTAGAAAGGAAATAAGTGATTGTGTTCTAGAAGGAAATAATGATTTGTTTTTCTCTGGTGTTATTGTTTTCAGCTGCACCTCCATCACCAGTTGAGTAAGGAGAAGAAAAAAATGGAAAGGAGGAATGTGGACAGGAGGAATGACAGGAGGAATAAAAGAAATCAAGGGAACCCCCAAATCTGTTGCAAATGGAACTACCCCCAGGAGGACCTGAATTCGAAAGAGGTGGGTAAAGTGATTGACAAGGGTATCTAAAGACCCAAAAAAAAGTAACGCAGCATGTCTAAATACCCCCATAGGATACAAACCATTGGTCTTTGCACGAAAACATAAAATTATATCAATAGTTCGTTTTCTTCCGTAAATTTTGATACCCTTCTTGCCCCATTGCGATCAATATTGCCAACACAATACCCATTATAAGAAAATCTCTCCCTTTTTAAAAGTTGCAATAAAAGGTATTGCCATATTGATTGCCATTCAGTGAAAGACCTCATTCTTCCCGTGAGTGTGTGTCACTTAATGCATGGTTGTGTAATGTAACCTTGTAATAATGTCTTTAGTTGCAACTTTGAAAATGTGACACATTTTCGTAAAATGGACATTGTGTTGGCGATATTGATCACAATGAAGCAAGAAAGGTGTTAAAATTTGCAGAACAAAACAGACTATTAATATCATTTTATGTTTTTGTGCAGAGACCAATGGTTTGTAACTTATGTGGGTATTTACACATGCTGCGTTACTTTTTTTGGGGGTCTTTATTTGCAAAGTAATGATTGTCTATTGCTGATGGATGTACATGTAGGTATCAAATCAACGTTTCTCATCGGTCAATAGATGATTAGTTGTTGTCTGAAAGTCATAGTTACAGCAACTAGTGTTGCAGTGCCAAGAGAAAGGCAAAACAAAAGAGGTAGAATAGAGATAGGCTGGACACGACTCACTGGCAACCAAGAAATGGAAAAAGAAGGGGCAGACAAAAAGGTGAGGTGGAGAGACAGTTTGGCGTAAGGCATAAAAAAAATGTTTGTTTGGCGTAACGGAGAAAAAATATCATGGTTGGTTGGTCAGTCAGATTTTTTTTTGGTATTTTTTTTTTTAAGATCTCAATGTTTTACTCTAAAATGAATACAAGATGCTACTATTTAAAGCTTTTTTTCAATGACATAGCAAAGATCTTTTATTTTACTTGTTGTAGTTGCTTTGTTGTCTTGTTGTTATTTTTTCGTCTTAGTATTGGTAAAAAAATATTTTTTTTTAATTGTGGATGAAAATAATGGGTCGGTCGGCAGAATATTTTTTTTATTTTGTGATTGATTGCATATTTAAAAACTTTTGAGTCGGTAGGTTTTTTTAGGGTCAGTCGGGTTACGCCAAACAAACAATTTTTTTATGCCTAACCTGAATGAGAGAGGCAATGGACAGATGGATTTTGTAAAATTTGTGAGGAGAGATACATCCAACTTGGATTGATATATCCTGAGGCAGGCAGCTCTTTACTCAGATTAACACATTGTCACAACCATGGAATGAGCTATTTAACCTGACCTAAATCTTCCATGCCTTGCCAAGTTTTAAAGTGGCACTTTGGTTTTAGACAATAGAGTTGGGATTATGAAAATTTCTTTTGCCAGCCAACCTATCCAACAAAAGCAGTACATGAGGAAAACAAATGGTACATTTCTTAACATTAAATAACCTAAAATGTTACTCCCATGGAACAGGCTCTCCTTCTCTATTAGGCTATGTCATTTAGAATAGCCCATACATTGTAAACCTCCCCCTATGTAAAAGACTAAACCATTCATAAGCGTAGTATAGATTTCACGCACTTGGGGGTAATGCCAGTGCTTGCGCCTACACATCCACACTACTGCCACGACAAAGTGAAACAGAGTATAGTGCTGTATATTTTTTGGACATATCGTATACCATATACTGCCATGCTAAGTACATTTCAACAGATCATGCACAATGGATAACAGTACATCAGTTCTTTGCAATAAGTCCCTAAATTTTTCAGTTGATTATACATTTTTGTCAACGATGCTAATTTTGTGTCACCAATTTTGAAAAACTGTTGTTGACAACTTTGTCAACCTTCTCACCTGTCGACAACAGTATACAAATATTGAATGCATAAGAGTGTGATAGTAAAAAATATATCGTGAGGTCAAATTTTGACTTTGCTATTTCACGAGGCGAAGCCGAGTGAAATGGAACAGTAAAAATTTGACTGAATGATATATTTTTACTATTGCACAAATTTGGGCAGTTAATATTGGTTTTATATCATGATATCACCAATTTTATTTTCAAGCCATGTGATAGTAAAAACTATCACATGGCTCAAATCACTACAATCATGATATAATACTAATAATCACCAAGTCTACTTTTCCCCTGGAATTTGGTTTCTAACATGAATTTAATCTCATCTCTAGGAGATAATGTTCTTACCAATTGTGGATCATAATATGACTCAGATGCTTCATGCAAAAAAGTGTAACATGAAAGAATCTCAAAACTTTGATATTTATAAAATAACCATCATTTTTTGCTTTTTTCCTTTTGTTTTGAACAGGTCATGAGTTTGGTCCTGGCGGTCCTGGTATGGGTGGACCTGATATGCCGCCTGATATGGGGCCTGACATGGGTATGCGGCCAGATATGATGCATGCAGATATTGGGCATCCAGATATGAGGCCTGGTATGCACCCTGATTTGGGGCCTCCGGGTCTAGATAGCCCAAGTATGGGGAGACCAGATTTTGATGAGCCACCAGGCCTGAGGGACAGAGATTTTGGAGGGAGAGGTAGACATTTTGATGACGATAGAGGTAGGGATTTCAGGGGCCCAGGATCTGACATGAGAGACAGAGATTTTGGGAGACCCGACATACGTGATCTTGATTATGCAAGACCAGATATGCGTGATCGTGATTATATGCGTGACCGTGATTACATGCGTGACCGTGATTACATGCGTGACCGTGAATTGGGAGGACTTGGAATGCGTGACCGTGAATTGGGTGGACTAAGCTTGCGTGACCGTGAAATGGTGGGACTTGACATTCGTGACCGTGAATTAGGCATGCGTGACCGTGAATTGGGGGGACTTGGAATACGTGATCGTGATTTGGGAAGGGGAGAATTGCGAGACAGAGATTTTGGTGGCATGGATCGTCGAGATAGGGACTTTGGTGGTCTAGACCGCATTGGTGATAGAGGGCATGATATAGGTGGACGTGATGTGCCTGGGCGTGAATTTGATAGAGGACTGGATATGCGGGATAGGGACTTAGGTGCAGCAGGTGTGGGAGGAAGAGCACCATTAGGTGGGGAACCAGGAATTGTTGAAGTGCCAGGAATTGTTGAAGTGCCAGGAATTGGTGGGGGCCAAGGAATTGGTGGGGGCCAAGGAATTGGTGGGGGCCAAGGAATTGGTGGGGGCCAAGTAATTGGTGGTGGCCAAGTAATTGGCGGGGACGCAGGAATTGGTGTAGGTGCGGGATTGGGTGGAGCTCCAGGAATTGGGAGTGCAGGAACCGGTCTGGCTAGTGTATCTGGTATAAGTGGTGCTACAGCTGTGGGTGGTGTTACTGGTTTAGGTGGTGTTTCAGCTGTGGGTGGATTAGGAATGGGTGGTGGGATAGTAGCAGCTAGTGGCTCAGGAATGGGTGTGGGATCAGTAATAAGTGGGGTTGCCAATGTGGCAGGTGGCTTAGGCATAGGAGCTACTCCCGGTATAGCTGCTGCCCAAGTGATGGGTGTGACTCCAACTGTATCTGCAGTAGACAATTACAACTGGCAGCAGGTCCAACAAATGCAACAGTATCCCTATGACACATCTGTGTATGAGAATTATTCTGCTGGTACCACAGCAGTAACAGCAACAGCAGGATATGACAGCAGCAGCCTAACAGCAGCACAGATGGGATTAGGTATGGTGGCATCGTCATCAGCAGAGCAGATAGCACAATCAGCTGCTACATGGGCGGCAAAGGCTCAGGCTAGTATGCCAAAGACCACAGGAAAGAACAGGTGAGCTTTATCAGTATTTTTGTCATTAGAGGTGTGTGTTCCGATCGCCTTTGGGACCCCCTGATTTATCTGGAAGTAAAGTCTAAGCCACAATTCCTTTAACACGTAGTCCGCTCGTCATGCCACTTCGGGGCCAGGGCTATGCAAATTTTGCACAGATCGTGCACGAGTAAGCCACTCAGCATCGGCGATTGTTGTCAAGGTGCACGTGCGCCCAATCACTGGCCAGTGTACATTACGCTAGCAGAACGCACTACAGCTTAAAATACGCTTATATGGTAAAGGAATGGTGGCGTATAATAAAGTATCAAATTTTGATATCAGATGAAAGGCGTATTTTTCTCATTGTATCCTCAAATTTCAGCTTCCAACTCCATCTTTCCCACGATACAGACAAAAATGATTTTGATGGTTAACCATCATATAAGCACAGTAGTGAATAGGGCCATTATTGCTTCTATCAAAACAGCAAGTTTGTTTCCAACAATACATTTGGTGGTATATGTATGCAAGTGCCAAGCACTCATATGAAGTAGAGAAACACCACGATCACATAAAATCGGAACAAATACCTTTAATATCGTCTTCTTCTTCTGGTATGAGGCAGCCAGATAAATGGGTTTAAAAAAAAACCGTTGGAGCCAACTCACTGGTGATTGGTTGGGGTTTGATATATCTGTATCCACCGGCAGACGAAAGGTAGAGCACTCATTGAGAATTGATCCGCAGTCTGTGATGGAGAACCACATTGGCAGGCTGGCGATGCCGCAGCCCCACGGGTGCATAGTGCTATTGAAGCGGAACGATCCTGTGCGAATCAGGTTTAAGGTGACCCATTCTTGCGTGGGAAGATTGCTGCCAGGTGGGAGTTCTGTCTTAGGTATAGAGAGTTGATCTGGTTTTGGAATGTCTAGCCAGGCAGTACTCCATGTCTGTAAGATGTTTGATGGGGACTGGAGTTTAGCATGGTGTCGGCAAGAAGGTCGGCGAGAGTGACAGTCTCTGTCTACCGAGTGGTGTGATTCTTTGACAGTGTAGCAGCAGGTTGCTTGTTGTCCAAGCAGCGCCTTATTCACTAGTTGGTGCGAGTGGTGCTCCCTCCGAAGTGCTGCAGGTGCAATGCGCTGAAAGCACTGGTAGAAATTCAGATGGAGGAGGATGGAGGAGGTAGCCAGTTATGCGTTTCCAAGGTCTCGTTGAGTACTATGGTCCAGCTTCTTTGTGTGGAGAGCTGTTGCACATGATGGGGGTGGCATATTCAGCAGTGCTGTAGACCAGAGCCAAGGCAGTGTGCGTCGGGTCGTTGGGCTGGTACCCATGAAGATCCAGCAAGTCGGCACCGGAGGTTAATCCTCGAAGATACCTTGGAGCATACGGACTTGAGGTGCTGCCCGTAAGTAAGCTGCCGGTCAAAGCTTCACTCCCAAGTAGGGTGGTTGTAGTATTGTATGGCAGAGGCGCTCCATTGAGGTTTTTTTTTTTTCACTTTTTTTTTAGTTTGAGCTGGCATGAGCTCTTTGGTTGAGGTGGAAGGCAGTAGCGGTGGTCTTGGCTCGCTAGCTTCAGTATCCAGGTCTTGAGATATGCTGAAAGTAGGGCCATGTCTGTAGTAGTGGGCTTTCTAAGTCGTCCGTTTCTGTCCGAGGGAAGGAGGGCAAGATCGTTGGCGTAGCCATATTGTCTAGAACGTTGTTTGAGGATATCGCTGATATACAAGGGTGAACAGCATAGAGCCAATAAAAAAAAAACAGATCCTGGTGGACACCATTCCTCAGACGAACTACTCTGACCCATCACTGGTCTTGAGAATACAGCTACGGTTTGCAAGCATGGACATAGAATTGTACAAGGTGACGATTCCGGTGGTCCGAGAAGCTGAGTGTCAGGCCCTGTGTTGCCACTCCAGGTCATATGCTGCAGTAAGGTCCACCAACGATGACGCCTGCCTTACGGCGCTTGTCAAAGATTCCTCAATATCATTTGTGAGTTTCACAATGGTGGACAGTGCTCCGGCCCCGGCGAAATCCTGCTTGTTAGTCAGGCAGAATGGGGTTCGACGACGGGATTCAGCCGGGCCAGGATCATCATCTCAAGGCTAGTTTGAAGGAGCCCACACAGTAGTGATATGGGCGGTAGTTCTCGGAGGGTTGTCGACATGCTTGTTGGTTGGGGAGTGCGATGATAGTAGCTCTCCTCCAGATCATGGGTAAGAACTGGTTGGTAAGGCAGCGTGTGTAGAACTCCTGGAGCAACTCTAGAATCGTGGGCCGCCATTGCATCAGGAAATCTGTGGTATGTATCAGGGCCCTGGGACTTGCCACTCTTAGATGGCTAATAGCAGAGGCTAGTCAATCTAGTGAGGAGTTGAAGTGACCCATCCGCCGGGGGCTCGGACGAAGTTTGTGATCTCTTTTTTGACAGAGCGATGCTACCTTATCAATGTTTTGAACGACCATTTGCGAGGAGTTGATCAGCAATTGAGTTGGCCGTCACTGCGACATTTTGATGGTTTGGAAATTCTCCCGGTGAGGCGGTTTATAATCTTCCAGGCCTCCTGCTGGAGTGGGTGAAGTCGATTCCTTGGAAGGCCTCCCAGCGCTCGTGGCGTTTCCTGTCCAAGCAGTTTGTCAGGTCTGAAGCCTTGGATTGAAGCTTCTTCCCGGGGTTCAGAATTCAGGAAGTCATTGTAGAGAGAGTTCACATTCCTCATCCAGGATGGGTAGATAAATGCGACGGCAGCCACGTGGAAAGGTCTTCTTTGCCATATAATAAAGAGTGACACAGTGCGGTGTAGGAATTGTCCAGGTTGGAGGAGGTTGGTGTCGGGAGGTTGGGTACTTCTGAATCCACCAGGCTTTTGAAAATGTCCCAGTATGCCTTGCGGAAGTTCCACCTTTTCAATGGCTTTGTTGGTACAGGCATAGCAAGGCTCTCCTGAGCGATCAGTGATGGTCTATTTTGAGACTTCGGAAATCGGTCAAGAACAGTACGGTGAATCGGGAGGATGTCCATGTTGGCAAAAGCCGAGGTTTAAGGCCCATGGGTTGTAGAAGTAATTCCACATTCCATAGTTGAAGTTGTCTGGTTGATTTGGGGGTCGTGCAAAAGTTGTACACCGGATTGTGAGGCCCAGTCCTCTAGGGGTAGCTCCATCAGGGTTGTTTTCCTGTAACCCCCAGGTAATGCTAGACTGTTAAAGTCGCCGGGATAAATGCAAGGTTGGCACCGTAAGTTGGTTAGAGACTCTGCTTGAAGCAGATGGTAGGTGGCTTGAGACATTGGGTGACATGAACACCTGCAATTTTGGTTGGTAGTTTGCCATTTCCAGGGTGGAGTTGCAGGTGAGTTGCAATTTGTTTCCAATGGGCTGAGTTACTAGCAAATGGTGGCAATCCCGAGGGTTTAGCGCTTCTTGAGTGTGTGCAGCTAGGGTGTAGCCGCCGATGTTCAGAATGGAACTGTCGGTAGAGTGTGCTCTGGAGGCGAAGAATCGCAGTGACTTTATGCATATGTGTGAGGTGTTCGATGATCTTTATCTTTGCCCTAGTGAGACCATCCACATTTAGTTGGAGCACTGAGATGCCATTGACTTGACATCTGGTGATGCCTGCCCTAATAAGGGCACGTGTGCCCGACTGGCTCAGATAGTGTCCTCTGAGGGGCATGATTACAATACAGTGAGATAAAAAAAAAGACAACAGTGAATTAATAAGACATTACAGTGAATTAAAAAAGACAACAGATGTTAGCGTAGCCTCAGTTGATTATCAATCGCCTGAAAATATCAGTTACCGGGGTTCACAGAGGAGGTTGATAATCTTGAACCTTTAAATGTTGATACTTGTCTTGGGAGCTTTTGGACTTGCTGGATAGCTCATGAAATGCAAAGAACTTCCAAGGTAGTGTACATGTGTGTGATGTATTTGTCTTTAAACAGTAACTTTTAGAGTTATATCTGGATTACTGATTTGATAGTTGCCTGTATTGCCTATTTGTATAACACAACATGCAAAATAGATTGATGAACTATTTGCTCACAAACCCTATCATCAATAGCATATCATCAATACCAAAATGACTGGAAAGAATTTTGTATGGTGACACCCCCTATGTAATTGGCAAAAGCCTCAAAGAATAAACTGCATGATGAAGGAATGGTGTTGGCAGAAGGATGCTACGATGATTCAAAATAGCTTTTTTCCCTGGACGACCCGGCACTTGAAAACTTGCCTCACCATTTACTTGATATTATTTAATTTCAATGCTTTAAAGAGGGACTCGCTGATTTCGTTGATGATGATAGAAACTCAATCACCAACCCACTAACAGTTAGTGTCTGGGGTCACCAAAACTCTAGCGTGTTGCGGGAACCTGCTTTGTTGGAGTAAATGATCCAGATCCAAGAATACTGCTGAATTCATCCCAATTGCCTTAAAGTGAAAAAATGAATGGTGTATCTGTAAAACAAAGAACAGATTTTAAAGAGCTGGAATAATGGTAGGTGGAACAAAATAAGATACAGCAATTTAAATTTCCTTAGAGGGAAGCAAAAACTATAGCCTTTGTGCCATATTGTACTATTATTGCCCCTATGAACAAAAATTCAGATGGGAGATTGGGAATATGATTATGAAAGAAGAGTGTGGATATCCTAGTGACCCTTTTACAAATCACAGTATTGAGGACAAAATCCAATTGGGACATCATGGTTCAATAATATTTTAGGGCTTTTGATCATCAGTTTGTATCTGAAAATGCTGACAACCACAATCCTTTCTATGTTACCCAAGATGCATAAATCCGTTCTATGTAGCCAAAATTAAATAGAGTGATACTTGTAGTTCAAACTGTGGGCTTGCTTCGCTGAGTTTTCTGCTATTGTGCATCCTAAATATATAAAAAAAAATCCACCACAAACACTACAAAACGATATTCAGTTAATCATAAATGCACACTCCCATAAGTTGTCATTAGTACATGTATCACTGGACTGGAAGCTATATCATGATAATATCACAGCTGACAATATTGCCTATCCATAGAAATTAACACTGTTTATACGTGCTCTATATGTTGATTAATTATAAATGAAAATAGATGAATGTAATTTGGAAAGCCATTTGGAAAGCGATTTGGGAAAGACTTCCATATGTACCCCCCTTGTATATATTTACATGATACAAAATTTATTTTAATTTTGGCCTTGTTTGATCAAAAACGGAATAAGCAGCTAAAATAATAAGATTTTATGTTGCATGTAAATATATGAGAGGGGGGTACATATGGAAGTCTTGCCGCGATTTGGAAGTTGGGAATTGATAAGTCACCCATTCATTACACCAGTTATTAGTTACAGGTTAATAACTGCGCATTTACTTCTTGCGAGAAAAATGGGACAAATCATTGCACGTGCGCTGAAATTTTGATGCGTCTAATGCATTGGACAAGAATCAAAATTCAGCGCAAGTGCATTGATTTGTCCCATTTTTGGAGCAAAAGTAAATGCGCAGTTATTAACCTAATTCATACATGACAAAAAACAAAAGAATTTACTGTAATAAGTGATTACACTGAGCTGATTACCAATGTTGACTGAAACATATGCATTTAAATACAATTTATCATGGAAATTAAAGAAAATTACCCACTTAAAAAAATAAATCAGTCCTGCACGACACACACACGCGTGTTCGAAAGTACGCAGAGTGCAACTGGACATTTTCAATCCACTCGCGCTACATTTGCGTATTTTGTTAACAGCTTCACTGATTTGCTGCTGTATAGGCATAAGTACGTAGAGTGTATGATATATAGATGAAGACTAATAGACCAGTTTAAACATCCTATGTCCCTTCTTTTGTTGCCCCCGCGAATCCATTCCTGCAAATTGTTTATGGCCCATATTAATTAAACACTCAACAGATACAATTGCCCAGTGTGTAACCAGTCAGGGAGTAGGAGGGCCCGACCTTTTCAAGATACCATACCTAAACATAAGTTCCAACATTGCTGTTAACTGTCTCTGGAGACAAGCTCCCAAGTTGGTATAGGATCCTGTGACCAGGCGTACCCCTGAATGGTTTTTGCACGGATTAATGTTTCAATCAACACAGCATTGCCAAGACTACCTTGTAGCTCTAGCTAGACAAAGGGTCTCCAAGCTTGGAATGATTTATGCAACTGTAAATTAAATGTTTTTAACCTACTGGGCTTTGATGTAGCAGGGACAATTTGCTCAGGCTGACTCAACCTTTAAAACTATTGATTGCCAGGTCAGCCAGGGGAAGCAGGCAGCTCCCACGTTCATTAAATTTCATAAAGTCTTGGAGGGAGTGCCACTTCGGATCTACTGCAATGCTTTTGGGTCAAAGGTCCCTCTAGGGGTTGTGGGGTTAGAAATGTAATTTTTGCTTGAGGGTTAACACCTTTACAATACAGCCAGTTCAGTCAGCTACAGTGTATGGCTATTCCTACATGTGTCTGTTTTTGCATCTGGGTTTATGGTTAATACCATAATCCTAGGTTGAATGTGCATAACACTCTCCCTTTGTAAACTGCAGCTAACAATGATTTAGCAGAGGCAAGCAAATTCCACCTGGGCAGTCAACCCAAAAAAATCTATAAATCCTTATTATTTGAAGTGGCTTTTCAAAGGCTTAGATAATGTGGTATTATCTGCCAGCCTAGACCCAAAAGGGAATTTAGAAATATACTTGTTCCCTCTCTGGGTCAGAATTGACCCACTTGGCCACAGAGGTGTTGAAAAAATTCACATCACCAACTGTACTAGATTCCAGTTGATAGTGGAATAGCCTCTACTTTTCTGGTAGGTGGAGGTATGAATGAAAGAAGATTATAATTTTTGGTATTTTGTGGTATATGTGTGCTATAGCCATGATAGCCAACCCTGAGCAGTTGGGCCATCACAGTCCCAATCAATAGTCAAAGCATAAACCCTAGAATGTTCAAAGAAAGCCCAAACTAAATCCAGGAATAGTTTCAGTGAAAGCAGATGAAAGCGGATTTTATGAATAGTGAAGATAAAAGTTCTGCATTGTAACACAAGGTGACTGAAAGCCCTTCTATCTAAAATTTATGATATGTTGCTGGTAGGCAATTTGTAAAACCAAATCTGGGGTAGACATACTATGCGTCACATAGTATAAAATACAAAGTATATGTCAACACATTTTATTTAAATTACAAAGCAATCATCCGCTTAGTGTTTGGTAATATCAGTGCACTGTATCAAAAGTGAAGAACCTACTATTTTATAGGCCTATGGTACTTAAACATGTTTAAGACACTGCACAATCAGTATTGACTGGACGAACAACATAACTTTATTTGTAGTTGGCCAGTTTCTTTCAATCCAATCTCCTTTGTATTGCGAGGAAGAAATCAAAGATTTTCTGGATAATTTCTGTCCCCTATTTTGAGTAATGGACGAAGTCCAACTCCGCCCATAACTCTACCATCAATTGGAATCTCCTATAATTCCTATCTGTATTATATGTTTATTTAGTTTGGACGATTACCTGCGTGAATCAATGGATAAAGCAGGCAAGAGTTCCAAACCGCTCAGTGAGGATACAGAGGAGGATCTACGCTTACGATGTAGCGATGCGTTTATCATCCGCGAGTGCGAGAGACGTTTCCGCAAGCGTATCAACCCACGTGATGGAAGTGTATCTACTATTGGGGTAGGTATTGGTTATACATAGAGAATTTGATTACAGAAACCACCACTTGAATTTCACTGACTTGAGAGCCATGATTATAGTGCTGACAAAAACTAAGATGAAGAATGCTGCATCTTGGGTAATTTGTCAATCGACCTTGTACATGCCTTGATATGCTCATGGGCAGCTTGAAGAATTTTTGGCAACTACGCTTAACAAATGGCAATGGCCTGTGTAAGTGTAATAGCTGCCATTTGTCAGAAATTAACATCAACATACTATTAGGTCTTTGGCCAGTGGTTCTTGAAATGTTTTCTTCAGGTGACACAGTCGTCTGAAGAACCATTCAAAGAACCACTGCCTCGAGGAATAATAAATTGAGCATTGAGGTGTCCTAATAAGGCAGTACACTAATGCATTACATGGCGGCTATTGCACTTACAACCTTCTTCCATTAACATGACAAGTTAAAAAGTGCATGTGGGCTATTCTGTTTGAACTGCTCTACCCATAGTTATGCCACAAAAAAACTTTTTTAGATGTTGACCTCAATAGTTTTGGCCATACCTTAAGTAGATCATGTTTTCTTCTTTACATGCAGACCTGTCAACAAAAACAATTGATTCTAAATTTTGAGCTAAATTATTTCAGAAATTAGGATATTTGAAATAAAAAAGTGTTTTGCAAATGGGCCTCCGGACCGTATGACTGGTCACTGTGTGGTAACTGCATTGGGGACTTTTTGCTCATACGATCTAACTGAAGAAACCCTTATCAGACGCCAAATATGGAGTTTTTGAGAAAAATAAGATTTCTTATACCAAAATCTCCTATTTTGGGGAGTTGAGGTATAGGAGCAAGAGGCTGTCAATAGGGTCATCCACATTTACAGGTGCGTGTTCCGATCGTCTTGGGAACCCCCCCTGATTTACACCGGAGTAGTATCGATTTTGATATCAGATGAAAGTCTGTATTTTTTCTTCTCCCCAATTGTCGTCCGAAATTTGAGGTCCCTCATAACATGTCATTCCCAAGATATAACAAAAAAAAAACCGCTGTTTTAGTGGTTAACCATCAATATTAGCACAGTTATTGAATACGGCTTTTGCAGCATGCGTTAATGCGTCTACCATCAAAACCGCAAGTTTGTTTCCCACAGTACTTGATGGGGTGTACTGCAGTGCCCAGCTCTCATAATCAAGTGAAGAGAACACAAGCACCTTTAACTAGAATAAAACAAAAGAACAAATTAAAAAAAAAAAAAAAAAAATCATAATATTAAATACATAATACTATTCCAGAGTCACATTGTTTCAAACTAGTATTGGTCTAACAAATTCTTCTGCACTATGTGTGTGTGGTTTTTCAACTTTAACCGAAAAAGGGGCCAAGAAGACTAAGGTATGGAACAAGTACAAGTCATGTTGATTCCTTTTGATTACGGTAAAAGTGAAATTTCGCTCTACAATTAATTTTCACGCTTTTTCCGCGCGCTTCTGAGCTAGCGCGAAATTAAAACCCGCAAAATTTTTATTTGTGTGTAGGTCTATAGTAGGATAGCTGCAAAAGAGCGAATTTAAAACAGCAAAAATGGTTTTAAAAAATCGCTGAAACGTGAAAAATCACACACAAGGCAAAATTATCACTTTACAGTAAGCGTTGGTAGGAATTTCAGTGAGACAGTTAAAAAGATTGGTGTTGTTACTCTTATATTATTCAAGAGAAATACTCTTATTCTTTATTCTCCATATAGGAAAGAGTTACTGTTCCTTGAACCGTCTTTTTCTTTGCCATTCTGTTAATTTCAGTTCCTTTGTTTTTATCTTTGCTATCATACAAAGCAAATTGATTCAAAAGTTAATTTTGTTGATTAATTTTGAGTTGTTTCTCTGTATAGAGGATAAAAATAGGATGTGTTGTTCGAGTAGTGAATACTAGTGCACCACAATAAAAATGTGGAATTGCCTTTCCAATATGACATGATCTTGGATCGGCAAACAACGGATCTTGTCTTTATTCTCATTCTTTCTTAGTTTTGATTTTTGAAAACAATAGATCCTGTTTTTAAAAATCAAAACTAAGAAAGAATGAGAATAAAGACAGGATCCGTTATTATTCTCATTCTTTCTTAGTTTTGATTTTTAAAAACAACAGATCCTGTCTTTATTCTCATCCTTTCTTAGTTTTGATTTTTGAAAGGACTTATTATATTTCCTGTTTCTATTGTTTTAATTAAAAAGACAATAATTATTACCCCTAAAAAACAAAAAAATGGAAAAGTTAGATTAACCTCTTCGTACCTACTCTGTATCGTGTTTGATTCCATTAGCAGAATAAACGCAATGCAGAGCAGGTGCAAAGGGTAATTAAGCCCATGTAAAGAAGAAAAATAAAACCCAAAAACAAGCATGACCCTTTTCTGGCCACAATACCACTTGAAGCATAAGAAGCCTTAAAGGCAAGTGGGCAGTATTGTAAATGAAATAAACATTTGCACAATAATGGTGGCCAGCACCAGAATATTCGATAAAATGTATATAAATTTGGGGGGTGTTAAAATACAAATAAAATCGGACATTGCCACTTGTCTATCTTATACTTTGTATTAAATGCACACTTTTTGTTTTCTTGTATTGAAGTGCTTTATTTGAATAACTAATTTTTATTTTTTCATCAGGCTGATGGCAAAGTAATTCCAGAGAAGCCCAGTGCACCTCCCATACCCAGCTTAGACACCAACACTGTAAAAAACTTGCTTACAGAATTGGTAAGTAGACCATCAATTATTAAAGGATAAATGTATATATTTCTCCCACTTTTATGATTACACTTGAGAGATCTTCTAAACCTAGCCAGGCACAACATTGATACCTTCGCAAGTCTACCTTCATGTAAAACAAGCCAAAAATACAAAATCTGCCCCTCCTTTGCAAGGTTGGAGATAAACAAATGCCATCCCTTTATTGAAGGATCTTTATCTGTCCCTAAACTACCAAATCATCTCTCCCTGGGCACCATGACAAGGGTCACCAAATCAACCAATGGTACCTCACAGATAGATTCTGCACTTCCTCTAAGCTGTGAAATCACATTTTGCATGCTTTACATGTATTTTCAAATAACTTAGTCAGTTAATGACCTTTTAAAATAATTTTCAACTTGATTATAACCATGTCATAGTATTTGTTAGAGAACTTAAGGGTGCGGACACCATTTTGGTTGCCTCTTACCCAATTTGCCAAACTCCCTAACTTCACTACTGCTCTCCTACTCCAACCCTGTAAACAAACACCCAGTGCCCTTCCTTAAGACTTTACACATCTCCAATGACAACCCGCACATTCTCCCAACCCGTCCGATGGTTAACGCCCAAAAGATTAACCCAGAGTCTAAATAAATCGGGACAGTTGATGTTAATAAGTGATGCCTAATAACTCATGACTGTATGTGCAAACTTTTGTTTGATGGGAATGTAATTGCTACAATTTTACACACAAAGCTAATACTTAAAATCTGAGATGTTTAACTGAACCACACACAAACTACTTCAATAGCCTAGGATTCAATTAACAATGTACTAACTAGGAATTAAATTACCTTATAAATTGGTGCCTTGTGCACAGAACCTTAAGTGATGGGGGGGGGGGGGTCAATGCTGTAAAATTCTAAAAGCACTTTGTACAGAGTTTGGCCTACTTGATCAACTGCTACGTGCAGGAGATCTGTTAGATAGAGAACCAAGTTGTTTACGCTTGTTTATATAATTTTTTTAGTCCCAGTCCATGGTGAAGAATGAAGAAGATGCATCAATGGCTTACAGGGTCGAATTGCCCCTCAACACAAGCACTGCTTCCCTATAGGATCCAAACACATGCTGCCTAGGTAAGTATCATATGTTGCATGTTCCGCACTACAGTCAAGATTCAGTTATAGGTACATTTGGTAATCACTTGTGACTTCCTTTAAAAAAAAATTGTGTAACACTGAAGAATGCAACATCTGAATCAAATGAGTTTTGTGGATTGGAAGCAATAAGGCATAAAAACATGTTTTGGCGTAACGGAGAAAATAAAACAGGGTCCGTTCCGTTCTATTTTTAAAAAAAATTCTGCACTTTTTTAACTCTACAATGACTATGGGGCTTTCTACTCATCCGGGCCTTGCCGGTGCTTAGCCTTTATCATCGGCCTCGTTGTTGCGCAGTATCCACTCCGACCAACACAACACTGCACGTACTTTTTCTAATAAATCCGAATCTTAGTTCTTCGCAGCCCTGGTTCATCACTCGAGGTGATAAACAAACATTTAGGCCATTTAGGGTTTGGCCCCTTTATGACCATTTCTTTCTTTCTTTGGATTTATCTTTCTACCTTGCAAGTGAAACGAATAGGCATTCTAAAATGTTGCCATGTTATTTCCTAACGATCGGTCTACCATTCCAGTCTCTATCCAGCCTCTTGCTCATCACTTCAGGTAAAAATTTGCGCATTTTATCCCGTTTACACGGCGGCCTATGGGAATCATCACCACAAAAGGGCCGCCAGATAACTTTGTCCCCATACCTCAAAAATGGCTGAAAAAACTGTGCCGTCAGCGTAGACAGCCCCATACAAATATACTATTTAAAAAAGCTTTTTTCAATTACATAGCAAAGATCTTTTATTTACCTTGTGTGTTTTTTAGTTGCTTGTTTTAATTATTTTTTGTCTCTGTGTTGGTAAAAAAAAATTTTGATGAAAATATGGGTCGGTCGCAGAATATTTTTTTATTTGTGCTATTTTGACATAAAAACTTTTGAGTCAGCAGGTTTTTTAGTGTCGGTTGGGTTTATACGCCAAACCCTTTTTTTATGCCTAAGGCGACGAAAAAAGAAAACCCTGTTTTCCGGGCCCGACCGCCCCTATTTTTCCCGCCGACCCTAAATTTTTTCTTTTTGTGGGCCGCCAGCTATAAAAAAAAAAGCTGGCAGGACCACTTACAATCCGTTGTGCGTGTGTATGGTGGATGTGTGTGTGGATATGTGGTGTGTCAAATTGTTTTAAGTTTTTTTTTAAATTGACCTCAATTGAAAGTTTAAACTTTCAATTGAACCAACTTTTGTCATAGGATGTCACCATTGCGATCCCTCATATGTTGTGAGGTCAAAGGTCAACGACGTGCCAGGGTCAAAGTGATGGAGCGGCCCCACAGCTTATATTCTTTGAATATATCGAGCACGCGAAAGCCGAGAACCGCGAAATTCTAGTTTAATTTTTTTTTTTTCTTTTCTGGAGCTCAAAATTTGGGCCTAAATTTGCCCAAAATCTGAAAAATCAAGAGAAAAAATACAATTTTTACAATTTTCTTTAAAAAAATTAAAAAAATTGCCAAAACTGAGTAAATGTTGGGCTAAAAACGGCTGATTTTTACAATGATTTTTGGAAAAACTAAAAAAAAAAAATATGCAAACTGACAAAAGGGGGGGTGGTTCGGTTCGGACCTCTGTAAAACCAGGGTTTTTTTATTTTCGCGGCCTAAGAGCATATTTTTTTTAAAGACCGCCCAATTTTCCAAATATTTTGAGATTTTTGCACAGTTGGCGGGCAGTAATGGCTGATAAACTATACCTGTGAATGTTAAGCTTGAACAAGTCTATGTTTGCAAAAGAATTGTATTGATAATAATTCAGTGGCTGCTCGAAAGGTCCTTCCAGTATAATAGCCAGGAAATAGCGCCTTTACTGTCTAAGCTCATTCATTAGTTGTTCCGTTGGTGCGAGGGGTCAATCAATTGCGCTCATTTTCATGAGGAGGCATATTTGTCACAATGGAAGAGACAAAATTTTGGCATTTCCATTTCTGACGTTAAATTACACCGGGATCTCGATACTAAATACAAAATCGCTTCTTTTATGAAAAATACACACTTTCAAGCTTTACCATTCACAGTTTTATCATTAACTTACAATTACAAACACAACACCTGCAAAAATATCAAATTTTTTAAAATATATTCGGGGCACTCTTCAAAATGTCAAATGCTTTGTTAAGCACATTTTGAGGAATAGTAGGCTCATATCACAAATGCACTTGACATGTTGGTTTTTGTTCTTGTTTAGATATTGTGTATATTGTTGTTTAGCTCAGCATAGTAGTATGCAGAGCTATTGTTATGGCAATGTGTTTTGACTCTATCTATCTATCACTCGGTCTGTTCACACGTGCCATAATGCGTCTTGTTTCCAAACGCTTGGGCCGATAGCAAGCGAAAATCGGTCAGAAATAATCATTGACCCAAGGCCCATTGGGTGTTCACAGATTTGGGTTCAAAGGTCACGTGGACCAGTTAAAAGGGGGCATTCTTTGAAAATCTATACTTCCTCTTGTGCCACAAACACTTGTTACTAACACTAACTTGGTTAGAAGAACCGCTGACCCAAGGTCGCTATGGGGTGTCACAGATTTGGGTCAAAGGTCACATTGAGCCAATTAAGGGGCATTCCTTGAAATCTATAAATTCCTTCTTGTGGCCACAAATCAATTGTTATAATCACTAGACTTAGTTAGAAGAACCCGACCCAAGGTCCATATGGGGTGTTCCCCACAAGATTGGGTCAAAGGTCCCATGAGCCAATTAAAGGGAAGGGGCAATTCTTTGAAAATCTATAACCTCCTCATAGAGCCAGTTTTTTCCGGGTTTTCCCGGAATCCGGGTTTTTTAACAACCCCAAAATTGTCCGGTTTTTCCTGTTTTTTTTTTTTTTGTTTTAGTAAAGTTTCCAAAAACCCCGGTTTTCCGGTCGTCTGGTAGCCAAAAATAAAGAAATGTGGATTTTACCGACGACATTTAGTGCTATATCTCGTCCCCTCCCCGGCAACCTCGAATTTAACACGTATCGTTGGTTTCCGCTCGATCCGCCATATCCCGTATCATTCTACCAGAAAATCTTTGACTGGT
The DNA here is from genome assembly GCA_023653785.1 of Ophioderma brevispina. Classification (NCBI taxonomy): domain Eukaryota; kingdom Metazoa; phylum Echinodermata; class Ophiuroidea; order Amphilepidida; family Ophiodermatidae; genus Ophioderma; species Ophioderma brevispina. The sequence goes on along the minus strand of JAMKCH010054011.1, from coordinate 145 downwards.
CACCGTAAAGCGCTCACTACAGCTCGTGAAGGAGTTGATCAGTCGAGGCGCGCGCGATGGTGTGTGTTTGGCCATGGTTATGGCCGACAGTGGTACTTTCGGTAGGAAAATGGAAAGTTCTTGAACGGACTGATGATTAAGCGAT
>JAMKCH010054010.1:0-17745 GCA_023653785.1 Ophioderma brevispina | reverse complement strand
GAGTTAGGAAAGGCAATAATTTATAAAAACTAGTCTCTTATGTCTTGTCCAATTTTTGTGTAACTCACAGGCACTGTATGCAAGCATGGACATAGGAGAGAGGACCCACTAGCCGCCTTTTGTTATTAAATCCCAACATGATCCCATTTACCATCTTAAGGTAATGCGATAATCACCCTCTCAGCAGGAGGGCTGACTGGCCTTCGCTCTTCGAGGAATACTGGAAATGTTCAGCCCGCCTCCTCAATGCATGAGTAATTAAAGACACTATCAGTGATTTGAAAAATATTTGAAAATTTGCAGTAGGAATAGCTTCAAAGTGAAAGATAATTCTATAGAATTCTTAGTACCCTCTCAAGCGTTAGAATTGAAAGAAAGAAAAGGAAAAAGAAGAAAACGGCAATGGTCAAGATTACGGATTCTCCATAATACGTTGTTGTAGTAAGTGTCCGTTGGAAGTCATGACTAAAATCTCAGATTTGTCCTTATTTAGGGCTTTGGTCTTATCATTGCAGGTTACAGGTATTTAGGATACCTGTACATTGTTACGTACATTGCTAAAACTATTTTTTGATGATTTTTTCAGTGCTATTTAGCAAATCACGATAGTGGTCTTTAATGATGGCAATGAAGAAATTGAAGCTCAGGAAAAATTTTGTTCTGTGAAATTAATGAAAAGTCCAGAGCATGCATTTCATCATTTAAACTATTGCTTATATTAACCCTTTTCTACCTGAGCAATTGTTTTTTTATAACAAAACACCGGAAGGGGGTACCACCCCTGAATGGTTCTTTATTAAACATCCAATCCTATTAACCAATTGGCGTCACTATGAAGTACATAAGGTTAAGACAGTATGAAAATACGTCATATAGGAAGAAGAAAGAAACATGATTTTTGCAAATTTACTGGCTCATTAAAATAATATTGTAACACTTAAATTATTTCCATCATGTTTCGAGAGACCTGCAATACATCATTCTGACATGTCTTGGTACTCATTTGATCCAAAGGAAAAAAGGCGGACTGCTATCTATGCAACTAAAATCAAATTCTGTTGATTATTCCTGTGTCGTACTAGGCGTGGTTGGTATTTCCCTCCGAAGGGGCGGGGGGGTTGCCATCCCTTATCCATCACTTTGGGATCACCTACCCTTCCTATACCCCAGTAGTTGTTTAGGGGTGGCATGAAAAGGAACATAAAATGTCAATTGGCAATTACATTAACTCATTTGACACCGGAAAATGGGGTTTTAGTAGGGCGAAAAGAATAGAAGAAAGCGGTAACAACCCCCCCCTTCAGAAGACCAGGGTTAATTAATTTATACATTAGGTATAAAGTATGACTTATCACACTTATAATTCAGATGAACCTGACATTAGAATCAGTTTCGCAATGGTGTCGGCATTCAAACAGCCACAACGGTAACAAATTCAACATAACCGTAAGTTAAAATATTCCAATTGGTGGGTTTCGAGTAGAATTACACTTATTGGGCGTGCTTGGGCCACTCAGTTCAGAATTATACTTTGTTATCAAAAGGTACATTGAACTCTTCATAACACCGTTTTCTCAAGAGTCAAGTGATCGAAATTTTTCATATTATTTTCACAAGCTTTTTACATACGGGTCACAAAATCACCCAAATGGCAAGCTTATTTCTACGTCGTAGCTCCACAACGGAATGACGGATTTTTGGTATGGGGTTTTCGGTAGTTTCTTAACTCATTTTCCTCTATTTGGTGACAACACCTAGAAAAAAAACACGGAAATTGAGTGTACTATCACTTTCCAAAACCCTACATTCGGGGTCACAACATCCGTTTAAATTTTAAAGTTTTGTGGACAGCTTTTTTTTTATTTAAACCCGTAGTCACTGCATTGATCACGGCAAAGAGATATGAATCACAGACGGCCTCGTGTCTGCACATGAATACACATTCGAGTGCCTAGCTTTTTGTTCGAGATGAATGAGGTACTTGGAATTAGGTAATTGGTGTTTTTCGCGTTGTTGGTCCCTTCCCTCTACCATGATGCAAGTAATGATATTTCTTTGAAGTTCTATGAAATTGCTGATTTGAAAATTCTGAGTCACATGGTGTTTTGGGGGGCCAATTTTGTGTTGTTGAATTGTGTTGGTAGGCAAGACATTGTTAGCCATGTTGGCCTTAAGAGGCATTTGCATTTGCCGCGTATCACTACTCAATTTAGAATAGATTATTCAAGTAACAAGGTTCCATTTTACATATTACCGTTTGACACATAGCAAAAATACATTTCATTTCTTATTGTAAATGGCATAATGGGTAAATGTTGTCATTTTCATTCTTTGTTTATACCATTTATATAGGCTCTTATATGCTCCCGAAAAAATCTTGTTCTTTATATAGCCCTAAAGAAAGTCACAAACGAAGTGAAATTTATCCTCAATGACTGACATCTATGATGAGCTAATGCACTTTTCCACTTTTAAACAGTTTGAATACTGTCCACATTACATATTGCTTTAATTTAATTCCAAACCTTTAAAATTGTCTTTGTATTTTAATTTTAAGAAAGTTTTTTTTTTTTTTTTTTTTTTTTTTTTTTTTTTTTTTTTTTTTTTTTAAAAATTAATTATATGACAATTATTATTATCATTATTTATAAATTGCCTGTGCATGTAGTTAATAATCCTGTTGTTTGATTGCATATCTTCTATCCACTGTTTTAAGATAGATGTTAATCCTCTGCTACAAAAAAATAAACAAAAAGGTCTTGTCACCGACCTCCTGAGCTAACCAAGCACAGCTGAAACCAAAGGCGTAAAAGAATTTCTTTACATATGTGCCCAGGTGGTCTTTTCATTCTCATAAAGTTTATAAACATTGATTTGCATTCCTTAAATACCTGTTATCCATAAGTTTGAGAATTTAAAGCCAATATTTACTAGCAATCAATTGATAAGAAAATCCTGTTCTACCAAATCAACCAGTACAAGAGCAACCTATTTGGAGTTGAGTAACCTTTTAACTCCCAGAAAAAATACTTGTGCGGTCTGGGCCGGACCGCGAGTGTCGTCCTGACGTCGAGGTTTGTGAATGGAAGGCCAAATGTCACACGAGGTCATCAAACATGTCCCCCACCCCGCCCCTCTTTCCACCTATGTTACAATCATTGTGGCCTTAATGGACCATCAACGACAATTCAATAATATGAAGGGTTAACAATTTTGACCGACCAACAGGGCACCGACTCACCAGGTCACTAGGTCACCAAGGTCACCCAGCTCACCACATGGTCACCCCTACCCGCGCCGCCGCCTTTCCGACCAGTACTCATTGTAGCCCTACGGACTCATACGGCATGCGATCTATTTAGAAAGTTTAACATTTTGACCACAGATTACAAACATACGACTGAGTAAATCCCTATGTGCCTTCGGCATTCTTGCAGATGACACAAAATGGCCCCTGCGACGCGGGTCAAGAATAGACCTGATGTATCCCCTGCATGTCGTAAGAGTAACCTAAAAGGGACGATTCATCTAATGTTCCCAACCTGTGTTTGTAAAATCTGTATATTTCCTACATATGAGAGCGGAGTCAATGGCCGGTAATATTCATATTTACAAAACATTTTTTTATAACATTTTTTTAAACAAAAATTAGGTCCTCCAAAAAGTGTATTAGATTTCCCAAAATATTCTTTAAGAGTATCTTGTTATATTACAAAATGTATCTTGGCTTATTTCGTAAGGATTAAGAGTTGTTTGTATGTTTGTATGAATCATAACAAAATTATACGTTATCATCCGATTCTCAGTTATTATACACCATTGAAAAGAAACTGGTGATTTTTGATCAAGATGCCAACATACCTGCTTATTTAGAGTGGAATTTGACAGCTCAAGAGCTAAGCCCTTGAAGCTATATCAGTCAGCCAACCACAGACGTTGCTTTACTTTGAAATCATGAAATTGCATCCTCTTACCAATCGGTTTGGGAGACAGGCTCATGTTTGGTGACGAGCTGTGTTTGGCTAATACGTTTGAAGGATTTTTAAATTGAGAAGTCAGTGAGAAGGACCGTGGGCAGGATAAACACGGTGCATTTTATTCTTCTAATAAAATAATAGAAATCATAAGAAGATCTGATGCTCTTTTGTTACTAATGTCGAGTCCGCCCGACCACGACTACCAGTCTTACATGGTGACATCGTGTGAAACCTCGTGACCATATGTAGAATCGCCACGAAAACCTACGAAAGACTGAGAGAAAAAACACCGCTCTGGTGTACGGTATTTTGTACTGATTCATGCTCGACACATCGCAGATGTCTCTGCCTACGATTTGAATTTTCTGTCTCATCGTGACAACATCAGGAGTGATTGAGCTTGGGAAAAAATCCTGAATTTGGTAAAAATTCCTGAAAAACAGCGTAAACGACCTAAAATGTAGAATTGGGCTGAAATAAATAAAGTTGCGGAAATTTTGAAAAAGACAAAATCCTGAAATCAGCGAAAAATCCTGAAAAATCACACCATGCAACATACAAGATTCAGCGGAAAGAAGAACGGAAGGTCTGGGTCTGATCGAATAGAGAACTGGTTAACCAGATGCACATCCCAATGAGTTAGGGTATATAGGATAGCTTAATAAAACCGTCAGTGAAATCATGATCATAGGTTGTATTATTGGATGCACATCTATGTATTGGAGTAGGACTCATGCCAAAGGAAAGTAAACAAAGGTGTTCACATGTAGAAGAGTTCTTAGATCCCATGTACGTAAAAACAAAAATGGAAGGGTTAATAATGAACAACAGATTAATGTTGGATATGGAACATGAGTCAGATGTACAACAGGGTATTCAAATAGACCAAGATGAAACTTACCCTGGTGACCAGATCTGTTCAACCAAACCAAAATTGAACAGGCAGTTGCCCCTGCAGTTTTCACAGCAAGTCACATTTGAAAACCCCTCGCTACTGAGGTAACCATGGTAACCAGCAACCGAACTCCATCACTGATAGTGGTAGGGATAGAGGCCCAAACAAGGTCAATTTATGATAGAAGTAGGCGGCACACAGTTCCTGTCTTTCCAAGAGTGGTTGGCCTACCGTAAACTAGAACAAGAAAGAGAACAGAGAGAGGAAAAAAGAGGAAAGTAGTATAGCATAGAAAGGGAAAAGCTAGAAAGAGATAGACAACTAGAAAGGGAAAAAATAGAACGTGATAGAGAGTTGAAACTGAAAGAAATAGAGGTTAATGAAAAAAATAGGAACTTGCCGAAAGTAGATCGCTCTGAAATTGAGAGATAATGCTAGTGATTCAGGAAGTTCCACAAATGAGTATCCCCATCAAATTGATAGGGACAAAACAGAAATGACCCAATATACAGATGCCTGATGCATATTTTACAGCTTTTAAGAGATGCTAGCGTGAGTTGGGAGAGGACACTTGGGTCAGAAGATTCTAAATGTATGGAGGGTAAAGCAGAGATGCCATGAATACTAAAAAAAAATATTCAAAATGTAGACTATGGATTATAATGACATTGAAAGGCTACCATATGAAGTATTTCAACTCACTCCTGAAACATACAAAAATTTATGGCAGCTGGAACATAACAGGAAAATGAGAGTGTCAAGCAGTACATAACAAATTTTGGTCATATTTTGATTGTTCGGGTCAAGATTTTCTGTTAGTAGGGTATAAATCAGTATCCCATTCTAGAAGTTTGGGGAAGAAGGTTTGACATGTTTTTCTATAGTTGAAGGGTGATGAATCAAGAGTTTTGGGTCCAAACCTCTGGGAAATGTGGGGAACTTTGTCAAAATAAGGGTAAATTTAGTACAGGGGTAAAATTTGGAAATCAAGTCAATGTGTTAAATGTACACCAAATGGATTGGTCCGATTATAAGGAAAAAAAAGTATAGGTTGGTATAGGTTCCGACCTTTAGTTTACAGGATACACTCCCCCCCTTTGATACGGTTCAAGGTCATTCTGGGCCCAAAAAAAATCCAAGCTTCAGATTGTTGAACGGTGTCAAATTTTGCTCTGGTCATCTGAAGCAGAAATTAATTTCAATCTTTGCGGTGACAGCTCTGTGTACAATTTGGGTAAGTTTGGTGCCCCCTAGACTCTGCGGACCTGTCATTTGCCCACTAATTAGGAAACCAAATGCCAAACATTTGTACAATAAGGCAAGAACGACCAATTTGGCACCAGTTTCAACAAAATCGGTGAACTGGGAAAGTGTACCCCAGGATGACTTGAACCTTAATAGGGCTGTACCTGCTAACTAAAGTCGGAAACCTGGCAAACCTATACTTTTTTTAATCCTTATAATGAGACAAATCTATTGTGTACATTTAAACACAATTTGGACTTTGATTTCAAATTTATACCCCACCTAACCACCCCTACTAAGTTTAAAAAAAAAAAATTACCACCCTTATTTTTACACAAAGTTTCCCCACATTTCCCCAGAGGTTGGATCCCAAAAATTCTGATTCATCACCCTTCAAACTAATAAAAAAACCCAAAATCTTCAAACCTTCTTTCTTCCCGCAAACTTCTAAATGGGATCTGATTTATTAACCCACTTGGTATAGAGGCCAACAGATGCAAAATCAATTTCACAATTGATGATTAGGGAGCAAATTTTGAGAAAGTTCCCCTTGAAATGCGGAATAAACATTGTTAAAACAGAAAAAGCATCATGGATACTTCTGAGTTTAGCAAAAGAAAAGCCGAGGATATGCCATATAATTCCAATACTGGAAAACTAGAAAAACCTCCTCTCAAAACCTCCTCTCAATGGAAATTCAAATTTCAGAAAGGGAAACCAAAATTTCCAAAATGGGAACCAGTCAAAACCACAGAATTATATTCAAAATTTGCAGGCAACAAAAAACAAACCACAAAATGGGAACTCAGAAGTTACAAAAATGGGTCAGGTCAAAGCCATAAAATCCTCAGAGGTGGAAATAGGCAATATTCTAGGTCACATCCATGCAATGGTGATCGGAGACAACAGTGAGGGATAATCCAATTCCTCACTCAGAATTCACTGAACAGTGGAGGGCCCCACCACCATTTCACAGATTTCAGCCACCAAGATTTCCACAACAATAGAATCAAAAATCAAGAATGCTATCAGACACCACAGGCTAGAGTACATAAAGCTGTAAGTTTTCCACTCACACCCGACTAAATGCGGTCCAATCGTTCCTCTGTAGCAAAATGGGCGAGATGAAAACTTCATTTCTCCTCAATGGCTACATCTCAGACCCTAAAGCTAACATTCTGCTTGAAGGTCATCAGTAATATCTCCTACCCATCCATCATGCAAATATTAGTGTATTATCCCCCCCTAAAATTTTTGAGCAACTGGACCGTGAAGACTAAGCATGCACACCGTGGACCCCCTGGTAGGTCAGAGACACTTTTTTCAGTCAGGTGTTCCCTGTAAAAACACGGTTAAAATTGGTTTGGTGGTCAAAATAACATTCATGACAAACCCTTTTTTTTTTTTTTTTTAAATTGAGCGTTTTTTTTTTTATAATTAATAATTTGATAGCAACCATGATTTGCAAACCCGGTCTCTCCTTCTCCATCTCAGTTTTTTAATGGTATCTTTATAGCGAGGGTCCCAAAACAAAAAACAACAAAAACACCATCATCTCATTTGCAGTGGGGGAATGGGGGGGGTCTGGACTTACCTGTTCTCACAATATCTGTTTCTCAAGTTATTTACTGGTGTGAATCCTAAAGGGTTCTATTCTTAGAAACAGTATCATAAATACATTGAATGGGGTCAAAATTCCTATAAATTCCCAAAAGCAAGCACATGAGGATGACTTACAAACATACAAACCTCAGTTGGCATTTTTCCACTTCCTCAACGTTCAACTTGAGCAAAGAAGAAGAGGGGGGTGAGCAAGAGGCTTCGACAGCAAAGCCCACAGATCTAGTCTGTCAACAAAGACGAGGAAACGCCTTAAATCCTTCCTTCCCTCCGCATCAATAAATTAAATTCCCATGGTATTCGGGGGCAGTTGCCACCAATGATTCCTCCAACTAATCTATCAGTTTTGACGAATCGTGCGGGTGATAGCGTTTAGTCTGAGAGCATTTTGAAAAATGTAACCCGAGTCATCAACGGAACGGACATACCGGCGGACACACACAGAACTATTATGGACTAGTCTGGTGCCGCCCATGAACTTTCTTCGGGGCCCAAACTAGATTTTAAAGAAAATCATATATACTATACCCATGAATTTGTCCATAAATTACCAAACACATGATGATTAACTGAAAATAAATAATATTCACAATCGTTGTCAGCCTCTTGGATTATTTTGTTTTAATTTCTGTTTTGTCATAAAAAGATTAACTTTCATCATACAACACACTCTGCTTTAAACTCTGCTCCGTACATATTGTATTTTTTTTTTTTTCAGCTCCACACAACCTTGGAATGTGCGAGGAGCGGGGCGGTGGGCACCCTGGTTACCTTGGTGTAAATTTCCCCCAGTTTCAGATTGTCCCGATGGACCACTTTCAGGGATTAAATCAGGTGTGGTACAACAGATTTGATCTCTGAAGAACCCTATGTAACCTTTTGACCCTAATTTGGTTTAAAACTGTTGTAATTTCTGGTGCAAATACGGTGCTAGTAGTCAGCTATGATCATCAAAATTATTTTTTTAGAATCACCAGTCCAAACCTCAAATGGGTTGTTCCACAGATTAACCTCTATAGCCCTATCTATTGTAAGCTTTAAAACCCTTTTTTTTGTAAAACAATCCTGTCAACAAAGTCAAATTTCCCTTAAATGACCAACAAATTTGCCTCAAAAGAACCACTTGCTAATTACTTGGATGTAAACACATATAAACCTTTAATGACCCTGTGACCCTTTGGCCCATTTGAGAAAACACTTCAAATGCAAAAATGCAACCAAATGCACCTTCCTTGGTAATGATACATATGTGTACATGGATTTAAAAAAAGCAACTGAAATTGACAGTTGTTACATAAAACACTAAAGTGAAGTGTTGATAAGACAGAAAAGGGAAATAACAGATCAGAGAAGGCTAGTACCCTACGTTACCACTACCCATGAACCTTCAACTAATCTAACAATACAGAACTATTTTTGTGTGTTGGCAGATGATGCACAGACCCGGACGTGCACAATTTTCCAATGTGCTGTGATCGTCCAAATCTCCCAAAATGAATAAATAAAAAAAAACTTTTAGCAAAACTTTAATGCCGACTTTTTCCAAAAAAACAACATAAGCGTATGCACCTCGGATCTGTGATGTATGGATTTTGGATCCAGGGTCAAAATAAGGTCAAAACTTAAATGACTTGGACATATAGAGTCATACTTGAAATAATTAGACTCATGGAAATCTGAGTCCGCAAGTAGGGATGGTGTTCAACAGTTCGAAAAGCATTTTTCACAACTTTCCCCCCATTTAATTAGCCCCCAACATTGGAGGTATCCCTATAGCTCAATACAAAACAAGTCAATACAAGGCCAGGATATAGCTGCTTCAAATGTAGCCAATCTTTCTAATGATATTAAAATTGTGCTGCTGATAACAATGGAAGGCACCCACAGTTCAAGTAAAAATACATACCAATTCCTATATTTTCTCTTTCCCCCTATACATTTTCTTCTGTGTTGTATCATATTATATGTATTCATTATTTTATATTCCCTATAATTTTCAGCCTGATATTCCTTGTTTTTTGGCCCTAGATTTAGCCCTAATTTTGCAAAAGGGTCCACTTGTAGCCCTGACTTTATTTTACGACTGTTGTTAAAAATAGTGCCCAAAGCAAATTGGGACCATTTTTTGTCCCCTGCCAACTAGTTGGCAAAGGGGGACTATAGAAATGCCCTGGCGTCCGTCCGTGTGTGCTAGTGGTGTGTCCCACGCAATATCTCTGAATCTAAGCACGTGTGGGTGTCCCATCTTTCGCAACATTAGATGCATCTCAAGTAGGCGTTGGCTGGGTGTAAAAGTGGGTACAGTGACAATAGGTACAAAGTCAATTATGGTCCAAAAATTGGGTCAAATTTGGTCACAAATAGGGCTATATGGTTTTATTGTCTTGTAAACATGATATCTTTTGATCTAAGCAATTATGAGTGTCCATCTCTTCGGCACCATACATGTAGATGTCACCCAAGTAGAAGGTGGAGGAGTTTGGGGAGGTGGTGGTATTGGCATGGTGTCAAGGTCAAATATGGTCAAAACTAGGGTCAAATATGGTCAAAAATCGTGGTATAAACCTTGTAGTAAACACAATATTTTTGATGTAAGCAAGTATGGTCCCATCTTTGCACCATGGTTGTCACCCAAGGTAGTAGGTGGATGATTTCAATCTGTGGGGGCAGAGAGTGTTTGAATCAATCCCAATGATGCATAGCAACATGTCTATAACCGTACTTGTACTAAACCATATCAGTAGTGTAGGGATAAAGTATTCCCAAAAGTTTACGAACCACAAGACTTTCATAATCATGCAAAAAACTCCCTAACGTACTAACCTTGTACGCTAACATGAGCCTTAAAGTCAGGGTTTTCATGTGTTAAGAATAGGATTTTTCATGTGATCAACATTACCCTATTGAGGTGAAATTTCCCAAAGCTGTTCATTGTGGGATTGACTCAAAACACCCTCTGACGGTGGGGTATGTGTTCATGGGTCAAAGGTCAATGCCGAAAAATGGGATTAAATGCCGATCACTCTGGCAATGTGCAGGAGTATAACTGGTTGGGTGGTCAAACATTCAGTGCCAAAATTGAAGGTCCCTTTCAAGGTCATCAGAGGTCATTCAGGTCAAATAGATAAAGGCCTACTCATTTCTGAGATTTTGTTTATAATATGTATCTTTTTTCAAAAACATTTGTGCTCATGTACAAGCCCCTGAAAACCATATGATCTTGGCTTTTTACCATGTTGTTTGAGGGAGTTTGGGGGAAAGAAACTCTTTCACCAAAGACTTTTATTAGCTAACACAACATTTTTTATAGAATTCAGATCAGTGGAAATTGTCTTTTTGTTCCTCCACTCTTACTCCCCTTGAGTGCTAGATAAAATATCTCTCACCTCACTGTCCTTTGCAAACAAGTTCACATCCTGCTTACTCATATCTATATACAACATTGACTATTAACGTAGTTTTGTAAAAATCACTTGCTTTCAAGAATCCAGGTGTGGAACACAGATTGATCTCTAAAGAACCCGATTTAACCTTTGACCTAATTTGGTTTAAAGAACTGTGTACTTTTTCTGGTGACAATACGGTGCTATCAGCTATGATCATCAAAATTATTTTTTTAGAAATCCCAGTCCAAACCTCACAATATGGGTTGTACACAGATTACCCCTCTAAGCCCTTCCTATGTAAGCTTTAAACCCCTTTTTGTAAAACATCTGCAATGCAATTTCCTTAAATTACCAACAAATTTGCTCAACGAACCACTGGCTAATGACCTGGGGTGTACAACAATAAAACCTTTATGACCCCAGTGACCCTTTGGCCCATTTTGAGAAACATTCAATGCACCTTCATTGGTAATGATACATAGGTGTACAATGGATGAAAGCACTAAAATTGACAGTTGTTCCATAAAAGTACGTGTTGCTAAGATAGAAGGAAATAACAGAGGTTATTACCACTTCTAAAAATACAGAACTATGTGTGGCAGTGATAGCAGGAACGTACGTGCACAATTCCAATGTGAAGTTTGTGATGTCGTCCAATATTCTCAAATGAATAAATAAAAAAAAAACTTTTAGAAACTAATGCAACTTTTTCCAAAAAAAAACATACAGCGACGGCACCTTGTACTCTTTGATGTATGGATTTTGGATCCAAGGACAAAATAAGGTCAAAACTTAAATGACATGCGACATATAGAGTCATATTGAAATAATTAGACTCATGAAATGGGGATTTCCTGCAAGTAGGGATGGGGGTCCATTCAGAAAGCATTTTTCACTTCCCCAATTACAATTACCACAAAATGGGGAGTATCTATAGCATACAGCCCGATATAGCTAAATGTTAGCACATCTCTTTCTAATGAATTTAAAAGTGCTGATGATAGACAATGGAAAAGCACCCACGTTCAAGTAAAATACATACAAATTCCAATATTTTCCCTATAAGTTTCTTGTTTATCCCTATTATTTTTCCCTATATTATTGTTTTTGTGGCCCTATATTAGCCCTTATTTTTGCAAGGGTCCCTTGGAGCCCTGACTTCGTTACGACTGTTGTTAAATAGTGCCCTAAAGCAAATTGGACCATTGTTGGTCCCCTGCCAACTTGAGTTGGCAAAGGGGGACTATAGAAGAAATGCCCTGCGTCCGTCCGTGTGTGCTAGTGTGTGTCCCAAGCAATATCTGGATCTAAGCAAGTGTGGGTGTCCATCTTCGCAACTAGATGCAATCTCCAGTAGCGTTGGCTGGGAATGTAAAGTGGGGTCATGTGACATAGGTCAAAGGTCCAAATATGGTCAAATAGGGTCAAATTTGGTCAAAAATAGGGCTATAGGCTATATTGTCTGTTAACATGAGATTTTTGATTAACAATTATGCGTGTCCATCGTTCGCACTAGATGTCACCACAAGTAGCGGTTGAGGCGTTTGGAGGTGGGGTATGTGGCATGGGTCAAGGGTCAAAATAGGTCAAAATCGGGTCAAATTTGAGTCAAAAATAGGGGTATACGCTTGTAAACCACAAACTATTAAAATTTTGATGTAGCAAGTATGGGTGCCCATCTTGACACCATGGATGTCACCCCAGTAGTGGTGATGAGTCAACGGTGGGGCAGTGGGGGTTTTGAATCAATCCCATGATGCATAGCAACATGTCTATACCGTACTGTACTAAACAACATATTCAGTACTTCGGATACAAAGTATTCCAAAGTTAAGAACCACAGACATTTCACGATCATGCCAAAAAAATCCATAAGTACTAACGCTTTGTACGCTAAAATGAGCCATTAAAGTCAGGGTTTTATGTGTTAAGAAGAGGATTTTCATGTGATCACATGACCTATTGAGGTGAAATTTCCCAAAGCTGGTGCTTGTGGGATGACTCAAAAACACCACTATGACGGTGGGGTATTGTGGCATGGTCAACGGTCAAATGCCAGTAATAAAAATGGGGTTAAATTGCTATAACTCTTGGCAATTGTGGCAGGATGATGAAACTTGGGGTGTGCGGTCAACATTCAGATGCCAAAAAATTTGAAGGTCATTTCAGGTCATCCGGGGGGTTTCCATTCAAGGTCAAATGGGATAAAATTGCTATAACCCTTGTCAAATGTGGTAGGATGATGAAACTTGGTGGTGTAGTCAGCATTCATGACCAAAAATTGAAGGTCATTTCAATGGTAATGTGGGGTCAGCAAGGTCAAATCACAAAGTATGTGGTAGGATGATGAAACTTGGGGGGTTTGGTCAGCATCAGGCCAAAAAATTTGAAGGTATTTCAAGGTCATGTGGGCTCATCCAAGGTCAAATCACATAGTATGTGGTAGGATGATGTGAAACTTGATGGGTGTGGTAACATTCAGTGCCAAAACAAGGTTGTCATTGCAAGGGTAGTTGGGGTCATCAAGGTCAAATCCATACATATGGTAGTGTGATCTGAAAAACTGATGGGTGTGTAGGGCATTCATTGCAGAAAAGTTGGAAGGTCATTTCAAGTTGTGCGGGTTATTTCAAGGTCAACTAACTCAATATGTGGTAGGTCATGAAGCTGTGGATGTGGTCAACATTTCTAACCAAAAATTGTGAAGGTCATTTCAAGTAGGGTCATGTAAGTCAAATAACTAGAAATAGTGTATGGTCAATGTAGTCATCATTGAGACTGTCAGACCACCCTCAGTGGTTTGAGAACCACATTATTTCCATCACAATTCCCTCCCTGGGATCTTAAAATTATATTTCCCTCATTACTTCTAGCGACGGGCGGGGGACCTTTGTGGTTCGAGACTCGCCTGTTAAAATGGAATAGGCCCTATCTAAGCGTAAGATAGAACTCAAATGGTTATTCATTTAGAGTGTGGAATTGGTTGTCTTTTGAGAGATTGTAAAGATTTGTCTAGCTATACACCACCATATAGTATGTGGTAAAATTGATTGAATCAAATTTGCTTTTAGGTCAATTGTGACTTGTACCATTTGGCACAGGTTCTGTATTTTGATAGTAGTCCTTAGTTTTGTGAAACACAAGTTACTTTGAACAGTGCCCTTCTTTAGTATCATGGTGAAGTTGAGTATTGAAATATTGTAGTTAAAATGTTCTAATTACAGTAGATGAAACATTTGTAGCAGAGACTCTCACGGCCAATTTTGCTTTCATTAGGTTTACAGAGGGGTTTGGAGGAACCTTATGACCAATCAGCAAATAAATTTTACTTCAAAATGGATAAGGTCACTTCGAAACGGAGGACCACAGATAAAATCCGTGCCATGACAGGCCCGACACCTCACCTATTTTGCATCTTTACTTTCAGAGTAGTTAAAAGAAAAAAGGTTCATTTATGAAGGACTATAGTAGGATTTTTTATTCCTGTCAGTTCATTAAAAGTTTTGGGGGCGTGTCGACGATTCCATTCATTCTGAGAGTTGTATGCTGTTACCAGCAGCTCACAAAAGAAATTCGATGTCACGATACCGGGTAAGAGTAAGGCCATAATTAAAAAAATGCCCTTTTCCCACGAGAAAATATACAGGCAAATGCAATTAATAAATTCCAAGCACCAACTTCAACAAACTCTGAAGGCATTCAACATAAGAAAAGATACGAATAACTAATTATTTACTCACCAAAGTTCTTTTACGTCACTAAGGAATATTAGAAAATCTGATACGTTACATTTATTCGTATTGTTCCAGAATTATATTGGTCGGCTTGGTCCCCAATCATTTAAGTATTTTAGAGTTTTGGTCACTCATAACAAACTACAATATTTACGTGGCATAATCCTCCTCTTCACCCAGCCTCGATGTTCCCGACACTTTATCCGTTCTTTGATTGACGCCAAACAAAGGAATGGATACCGTGTCTCAGACTTTACGACAATCTATTCAATTGAATCTGGTATGAAGCCTTTACATATTCGATACAAAAAAAGTTCATGTAAAATGGGTTAAAGCATCTTATTCTGTTGAACAAAGTTGATCATTTCAGCTGTTAATACGGCTTTTTAGTTTTTGATTTCAACACATCCCGTCCAAATTAATTCGTACCATCGACAATATGCGTTTACTGACAGGAATAAAAAATCAGACTATAATACTGGTTTAAACTTGGGTTTTAAATCTCTTCTTGCCTTAAATTTTCAAGACGGGCTGGGTAGTTCTTGACCATTTAAAAGAAAAATACTCTTCTCTCTGTCAAATTTTAGTCAGCCTCTCAGACACAAACAGATGGGAAAGGGTGTTCACTTTATGTTTGAAGTTGTTTCTAAACTAAAATTTTTCAGGGACATGATCCCACCAGCCATTTTAAAAAAAAAGTGCCCAAAGTGCTTTTTCCGGGGGTGCTCCCATTTTGGGGGTTGAAATTAATTTTTCAGTATCTCATGGCCAATTATGATCATTTTGGTGTGTATTTATGTTTTCGCTCATAACAAATCAATTGCAATAATTTTCAATATTTTTAGCACTTGTTTTTGCTACATTACATCTGCACAAAGTTAAAGGACCACTATGCCTGATGGAAAAAAAGTGTAATGTAAATGTGTGCCTCTCATGAGTTCATTTGCATATTTTCAATCAAATGTGATTAAACCACTGTTGTGGGCCCATCTTAATTATGTACCACTTAATTCTTGTTATAAAGTAGTACTAAGCACATGCACTACTTGGGGATAAAGTGTATAAGAAATTTAAGGACCATAAAACATTTCATGATCATGATATAAAAAAAAATCCTTAGTGCTTTGTGGGTTAAAATGATTGCAAAAGACAGGGCTATTGTGTGTTAAGAATAGGATTTTGTGTGATCACATGACCGTATTGAAGTGAAATTTCCCCAAACTGGTGCATTGTGCTAAGCCCTTGATGCCACAATACAGGCTGAGTGCCCTTGTGTTAAAATGATAATCAACGCCATCATTAAATCGCTATTGTTATATGAAAATAAATTGTAATTAAACTGCTTTAAGGATTTTGAAAATAACATCCTGTTAATTAATGTACAGGGCGTGTTCAACCATTTTATACACCCAAGAAGATAAGATTCATTAGATAATTGAAAAAATTATCAAGAAAAGTGTAATTGTTGTGCTAAATCTGTTGCTATTAGCATGGATTAGTTTGCATGTATGGGTGTAGTCTTTTTTAAATAAATTATGAACTTTCAAGTCCAGGAAGCTTGACAAATAATATTTTGACACAGTTGGAGGTTATTGATTTGCGTAAATATGTTTTCATAATTCACATTTTTGCCAAAAATGAGGTATTAATATCTCTTTTTTTTTGGGGGGGTCTGAATATTTCTCAAGCACTAAACACCTGTACCTGCAACAAAGACTCTTAAAGGTCCCAGGAAATGAGATGATAAACCTACTCCAAATCTTTACAGGGATATTCCATTCCAATAAACAGGGCCAGAAAAAGAATACACTACCAGTGACATCATTAGTGAAAACTATTGATTTTCAGTCAGTGCCATGAATAGATTCACACCAGTCACCTGGATATTACTCTCTGAAAAATCAATAGTTTCACTAATGATGTCATCACCAACCCAAATATTGAATGCTTTCTGGTCCCTCCTTGTAGACTTGACACAAACCACATCAATTCTATTTGCATTTCCTGGGACCTTTAAGTACATCAAGATCATTCTTCTAGATCTACAGGGCGCCCTGTGCGCAAAAAGTAATTTTTTCTAGGTCTGCGGGCACCGATGCCCTGTGCACCCCCAAATCTGCTCCTGTATACCACTAAAGAAACTTACATTTGTTGGCTTGACTCTATCATGCCAACTAGAAACTTGCACATTTATATGTAGCAGCAGCTAGCAGTAGTCTGTGAGCAAAATCACCTAATCTGTTGAAACAGGTTTTGGCAATTGGCATCGTAATTTTACATTTTTGTCTCTTTGAAAAGAAGAGAAAGCATTGTGCAAAAAGGAGTAAATATTGCTTATATTGCATCAGTGGTCACCTATAACATGACTTCAGGCTGTGAGAAAACCTCTCATATTTATATATGTAACTGAATGAATACCAAAAAACAGCCTCACGAGGTGGCATGTTTAAAATTGTAGGCCCTTGGTGATCTCAAACCATACTGTGCCCCTCAGCTTTGACTTGGGACAGATTATATTTATGAGATCACCATGGGTCCATGAATTTTAACCATGCCCCTTAGAGCAGTCAAAAGTTGTGTAGTAGCAAATCCACAAATTAGCTTAAGGGTACAAGATGTGTCTACCATTGTGTATGAATTTGTTCTTACTGTTTTTTCATGCATTAGAAACAGAAGAAGACCCAGGAAATAGACAGACTACATTTATCAAGCAACCCACTGAACTGGACTGTAGAAGAGGTTGTGGAGTTCATCTTGAAGACAGATTGTGCCACACTAGCTAATATATTCAGTGAACAGGTAAGGGTATCATGTAAGGGAGAAGAAAGGAGACCATCAGCAGAAAATGAGGGCTGGCACCATTAAACGTTTTGTGTGTGTGAATAGGG
>JAMKCH010054007.1:0-10732 GCA_023653785.1 Ophioderma brevispina | reverse complement strand
CAGACCCTTGGACAATCCCAGTCTTAAAACACCATTTCCTGGCTAGAGGCCTTGCTTTCTGATAACTAACCGATGGCATGCTAATATCCAAAGGTAACTCACTATCACATTGGCAGCAGGCTTTCAAAATCTGTGCCAAGCCCTTGTATTAGATTTAGTTGTGCTTAATATACACAGCCTCTAATAAACTATTTCATTGCAAAGTAATTTTTGTTAAACAATCAACACTATTTTTTAATTAAGTAATTTTAAGAAATTTTTTTGTAATTTTAAGAGTAATGTACCAATTAAGTACCAATTCCATCCCACACGTTGTCTAAAACCGATTAATGAAATGTTTGCCAGATGGGAAATCTAGTTTTTTGCAGTGGATAAATAACAAACCCATATATGGAAATCTTCCAGACTGAGAATATGCAGTTTTATACTCAGGTTGTTGACACATATCGAGTGGTTTTCATGGAAAAACGGAATAATAACTAACCATTAAAAAGACTAAAACTTTTTGTCTGCACCATGCGCTATTTCCGCGCTAGTGATATGGTATATCTATCCGTTAGCGATACCCGACGGCAAGTAGTGTCATACCCCTTCAAACGTGACGCTTTCATAAGTGTATATAACATGGCATTGTGAACGCAAACGTGCCGACCGTATCGGATAACACGTTATACAAAAGCGCGAATTTTAAATAGCACATGGTCAGAACTGATGTTTTAATTCATTGTTATGGTTAATATAACTGTTTCGATTAAACCAGTCGATAGCGGCAATAACTTGTTTACGAGTATATTTGTATCTATTATTGTTGTAGGGTTTCTTCCTTTAAAGGAATAACTGCTTCCCAGATTAAACCAATACAATCCAAACGATTATATTTACTTAACATTAGAAGACATTCCCCTATCCCAGTGATCCACATGCAAACATCACAATTTTAAACGCATGGTTAGCTGGTCAGTTATCAAACATTTTGATTTTACGGCGGTTAATTGATGTTATATGGCAGTTGGCAATAAAAGTACCTCGATATGTTTTTTCTATCATATTGTGCAAAGTCCCGATAAATTACACTAGGGCCCTGCTCTTTCATTTAACATCTAACTTTTAAAAAAACGTGCTAAAATGGCTGAGATAGAACGTTTGAAAGACGTAAAACTCCAAGCCAAAAGTTGCAGTTTTTGATTTTTCAAATGGTCACGGTGTTTTTAACAGGGGTGACCCAAAAAAACTTACCCAAAGAAGTGATCTTTTCCACTTTTTATAATTGATATCTGTGTATTTGGATCTTAAAATAATTGGTTTGAGTGGTTTTCGATATTCAAGAGTCCAGCAAACAGAATTTGTCCATGGTAATGTCATGATGAATGATAAGTACACATCAATTATATTGCAAACCGGGCTTTCAAATCGAATCATAGCATGCAGTTGTGCTAAATACCGGTTTTTTGTTTTTCAGGCGGGCTTTTCAAAATCTCAATCATACTGTAGCGTTGCAAGTTGTGCTTAAGTCGATATCTTTCTTGAACGAAATTTTACACATCCTAGTAAGGCCAAGAAAAAAGCAAGTTTCCTCAGAAGAGCGCGCGCATTATTTAAATTGGTTTTTTGAACCGCAAAATTTTCTTTTTTAGGGTTTTACTTACTCACTTAAATTTTCAGAAACAATGCAAAATTGAAATAGTGGAGCCAAAATGCATTCAAAAGAAAAAAAAAAAGAAAAACCGCATTTCGCATTAGCATTTTCTAAAAAAAACGCATTCGCATTAGCTTTTTCCCATTTTCTTCTACGAGACCAACTTGTTTTTTTTGCCTAATGGACCTCAATTTACGCCACAACCACGAGCCTTCGCGGTTTAAGTTTACTACCATACGGGTCGCTATGTATCTGTGCACGGCAATGGCCAACAGTTTCCCTGAGTGAGAGTACCAACGCAAGCCTACTAGCTGTTAACATGAGAAAACTGTTTGAGGCAGAGGGAACTTTGAAAAAAATGTCCAACAAGGACGAAGCGGACGGCCTGGGAGCGTCAGAACAAACCTGCGAACATTCAGCTGTAGACAGGAGCTTCGCAACACCCACTGTGCAGCATAAGGATAAACTGTCCCGCAAATGTCTCCATATCGTCATTTCACCAAGCTAGCGCATCGTTAGTGATAACATCAACTGGCATCCATACAAAATTGTTGGATGCAGGTGATCCTCCACGTAGGCTGGCGTTTTGGAATTGGCTAATCAACAGACAACTGCGCTTCTTAAGAGACCTGTTGTTGGTTGATGAGGCCAGTTTTTCCAAATGAGCTGGCTCATGAACTCTCAAAAAGGGAACCTCTCCCAATGATTTGTCTACGACAGACCTAAATGATCTCACAGAAGTTGCATGTTTTAGCAGCTGTTTACATGTACAAAACCTAATTGGAGCCCTTTTTATTGAATGACAATTTGAATGGTGCAGTTATCTCAATATCATGAATCAACATTTGGAACCATATTTGCTGCGTATTTTTCAGCAGCAAAGAAATGGAGCAATTCGCGTGGTTTTCTTCAAGAACGGGCACCATCACACAGGCTTTAATTTGGGGGTTGAAACAGCCTTCAGGAACTCTTTTCCAAATCGAATCGTTGGATTAGGCATAACGGTGGAATGAGCCCCTCGGTCACCCGATCTAACTCCGCTAGATTTTTGGATATGGGGTAGGTAAAAGCTAAAGTTTACAATGAGGGTCTCCCAAACACATTACCCGAACTACGACGACCGATAAACGATGATGTACCACCAATCCACCGCAATTAGGAGAATGCGTGTAACATCAGAGCTGTCAACACTGCACTACCAAGGGCTTACCAAGTGCATAGCAAATTAGGGAGGACATGTGGAAGATGAAACTAAAGGTAAGACCGTGAAGATAATTACTTTTGATGTTGCCATTGTGTTCAACCATGCCTAAGACAACGATGCTCTGTGGACGTCTGTTTTGCTGACTTTATTGTTCAGTGGAACATATCTTAGACCCATTCAACCAAAATAACAACAAATATTTAGGTAAGATGCTCTATTACACATTCGTTTCTTTATGAATAAATAAATCCACAATATCAAGTTACAGAAAGTAAGAAAAATCCCTTTCATTTTGGGTAAAGTTTTTTGGGTCACCCTGTCCCCGCAATAATACGTGTGTAGTGATTTACAAAGAAGTTTTACGACTGAATGAGCGAGCCTACTTGCAATAATTGATGTTGGTCAGCGTGTTCGTGTCGCAGTACAACTGCAATGCCCATTGAAATCTCCAAAACTGAACTTTTGCTTTTTGGGTATTTTATGTCTTTGTTCAGGCGTTATAACCGAGTCATGATTTCTGGTACGTTTTTTTACAAGTCAAGTGTAAATGAAAGAGTCAAGAGAGGCCAACAAAATGTATATCTTGAAACTTTCAAAATGACGGACTTCTGGTCAAAATAACTGATCGAAAACATGCCGAGATACTTTTTGTGCCAACTGTAGTTCAAAACGTGTGGCACTGAGTAAGCTCTAGTATGAATGGCTCTGCTAAAAACCGATTTGTATTGTTATTGAAATGCTGACTGGATTTCGGCTGACAATTTAGTCCGCTGTCCTCCGCTTTCTCCGTTTTGTGACAAAACACATGTAATCTGTAAATTCTAACATTCATCACACCTTGGCTTTGTTTGCTGGTAAAATGGCCGCTTGCATTGACGCAGTTATGTTTAAAAACCTTTTTTTTTATAATCCCTTTAAGATACAAAGCACAATGTATTGCCAGAATTAGTGCAACATTGTACCATTTAATATGTCGAAGAGTGAATAATAGTGTGGGGCTATTTATCAGAAACGGACAATTTGGCTAATGCGACTCCAATAACTATATGTATGTCATTTATGTCATCAAGCCAATTATGTCATGTTAATTAAATCCCGGCGATCACTTTTTATTATTATATGGGCAATCCGGCGAAAGGAATTTACCACGAGTCGTCTCCCCCTGTAAGACCAGGGGAATTTTTGCCGTCATTCTAGTAATTGCGCTAGATTGGAAAATGCAAGCTAGATAAGAGCAATGTGACCCACAACAGAAACTTATTCCCAAATGCAAACAAAAACTTAAGACTTTTATGCTCTCATTTTGGCTTACAAAATGTTAGTAATTTTCTAGGAAGTTTTGACACTATAGGTGCAGATTTGGTCCTTTGGTATTAACTATCATTCATAACTATCATCTATCCTTGATTATCATTCAAATTCATGATAGTCTCACCCGTTTGAGATATCATATAGTCCTAGCTGATATTATTTGTGATAGTAATCAAATTGGGTCCTCATTTTTCAAAATCGCGTTGCATTACTATCATCTATCATTGAAATATCATATGATAGAGT
The DNA here is from genome assembly GCA_023653785.1 of Ophioderma brevispina. Taxonomy (NCBI): domain Eukaryota; kingdom Metazoa; phylum Echinodermata; class Ophiuroidea; order Amphilepidida; family Ophiodermatidae; genus Ophioderma; species Ophioderma brevispina. The sequence goes on along the minus strand of JAMKCH010054007.1, from coordinate 6,335 downwards.
CTCCGTTGATATATCTTGATAGTCTATCCTGATATTTGATGTCTATTTGATATGATAGCCTCCAAATAGTCTATCATCACAAATGATAGGGTATCTGATATTTTGATAGTCTCACAAAGATCGTTTATCTGATATCTGATAGTTCTGATATTTTGATATTCCTCAAATCATAATTCAACAAATGATAGTGTATATGGATATTTGGATAGTCTCTCATCATATTGATAGTAGAGTAAGATATTATAAACGATGGTGATAATCTAATAGATTGATAGACTGATATTCTATCATTCACAACTGATAGTGTATGATATTCTATCAAATTAAATAGGCTATCAGTATTTTTGATAGTCTATCAATAGTTTTGATAGTGCACAGAGTATAAACAAGGGGAATTCTGATAGATTGATAAGACTGATAGTCCTGCATTCACAACTGATTAGTGTATGATCGTCTATCAAATTTGATAGGCTATCAGATAGTTTGATAGTCCTATCAGATAGTTGGATGTGTCACAGAGTATAAACAGGGTGATCTATCTGATAGATTGATAGAACTGATGTCTATCACACAATGAAGTGTATCTGAATATTTTTGTAGTTTTGTCATAAAATGATGTTATCTGATATTTTGATAGTCTGATATTTTGATATCTATCAGAAGTTTGATGTGTATCAGATATTTGATAGTGTCACAGAGTAGAAACAAGGGTGATATATCTGATTAGATTGATAGACTGATATTCTATCATTCACAACCTGATAGTGATGATATTCTATCAAATTTGATATCTATCAGATAGTTGATAGTCTATATCAGATAGTTTGATAGTGTTACAGAGTATAAACAAGGTTGATATATCTGATAATTGATAGACATGAAGTCTATCATTCACAACTGATAGTGGATGATATTCTATCAAATTGATAGTCTATCAGATAGTTTGATAGCCTACAGATAGTTTGATAGTGTCATCAAGAGTATAAACAAGTTGATAGATCTGATAGATTGATCTATGATATGTCCTATCACCACTCACAACTTATATGGATGATAGTGTATCAAAATGATTTAACTGCAAACTATCAAATGTTGATAGTGTATCAGATAGTTTAGATAGTGTATCGATAGTTTGATAGTGTATCAGATAGTTTGATCGTGTCACAGAGTATAAACAGGGTGATATAAACTGATAGATTGATAGACTGATGTCTATCATTCACAACTGATAGTGATGAGAGTCTATCAATTATTAACTGGCAAAACATCCAGGGGTGGTGTTTATTAATTTGTGGGAGGGGTGGCCAAGGCACACGGTAGTTGAGGGTGGATAATTCTCCCCGTTTGTAAACTGTCTAGATAAATCGTGTGTTTGAGAGTGACTGTCTCGTTTTAATACAAAGTTTATTATTGCGGTAGTGAAACCAAATCACAGAGTAGTTGAGGGGAGAATTAAAATATTTGTTTATTAACACCCAATAAAAAATAGAGAGGGATGCAAAAAGTTTTATTACTTGGGGGAGGGGAAACCAATCACACAGTAGTTGAAGGGATCATTAATATGTGTTTATTTTTAACAATGTGACTATATAGGTCCCTAAGCCAAATCTTTTATTTAACTTGTTAAAGAAAATGTTACATGAATATTCATATACGACCAATCTCAAAGAACCATCTCACCACATATCCTACATTGCTGACCAGTGTTATTCATGGTCCTCCCCCCCTACTCTAAAGTTGAAACAGAGACTCTATATGGCGTACACTTAATCCCTACACTTAAACAATCACTAACCAAACATCCCTAAATTGCAGAGCACTTGAATTGAAGCAACAAGGGATAAGTGGTTTGAACATAAAATAGTTTTTCTCTTCAAACGTATTTAAGTAACAGTGTTTTTTTTTTTTTGGCAAAAAGAGTGAACACCCTCAGATCCATTTCATTTCTAAGATCTAAAACATTTCACCAAATCAAAAAGAGTATTTCCAGGGCGGAGGTGCCTCGTTTTAAATGCAAGTTTTACTACTTCAGTGAGGGGGAATTTAAATCAAACAGTGTTTCCCTGCCTCCCTCAATTTAGTAAACCGCCTTTAAAACCTTTGTGGGACGGGATGGAAAGTAAATCAAATGGGGTCGCCTCACTCAAATAGCAAATTAAACCCCGTGTTTAAACGAGGCTAACAAGATAGGGTGAAGTTTACTATTTTAGGAGGGTGTGCGTTGTTTTAACTGCATTTCAGGGAGAGGTAAAGTAAATCAAATGAGGGGGGGTAATTTAAATCAAACAGTGTTCGCTCCCTCAATGAGTAAACGTAGTTAAAAAGTATGTGGGACGGGTTTGAAACTTGAGTAGATCAAAATGGGGCGTGCTCTATCAAAACCATATCAAAAGGTATTTGGGGGGGGCCTCGTTTTAACTGCAAAGTTTACTATTTCATGAGGGGGAATTTAAATCAAACGTGTTGCCTCCCTCAATAGTAAACCGCAGTTTAAAACGTTTGTGGGACGGGGCTTGAAAGTAAAATATCAAATGAGGGGTGCAGGCTTATCTCAAAACCATATCAAAAAGAGGTATTTCAGGGGGGGCCTCGTTTTAACTGCAAAGTTACTATTTCAGTGAGGGGGAATTTAAATCAAACAGTGTTGCCTCCTCAATTAGTAAACTGCCGTTAAAACTTTGTGGGACGGGAATGGAAATAAATCAAATGGGGGTCGCCTCACTTCCAATAGCAAATTAAACCCGTGTTTAAACCGAGCCATAACAAGAGAAGATAGGGTGGAAAGGTACTATTTTAGGAGGGCTAGTGCTTCGTTTTAACTGCATTTCAGGGAGGGGTTAAAGTAAATCAAATGAGGGGGGAATTAAATCAAACAGTGTTCGCTCCATTCAATGAGTAAACCGTAGTTTAAACGTTTGTGGGACGGGTGGGTTTTGAAACTTGAAGTAAATCAAAGGAGGGGGTGCGCTATCAAACCATATCCAAAAGAGTATGCAGGAGGAGGGTGCCTCGTTTTAACTGCAAAGTTACTATTTCAGTGAGGGAGAATTTAAATCAAACAGGTGCCTGCCCTCAAATAGTAAACCGCAGTTAAAACGTGTGTGGGACGGTTGAAAGTAAATCAAATGAGGGGTGCGCTATTAAAACCATATCAAAAAGAGTATTTCAGGGAGGAGGGGCCTCGTTTTAACTGCAAAGTTTACTCTTCAGGGAGGGGGGAAGTTAAATCAAACAGTGTTCGCCCCTCCATGAGGAAACCGTAGTTAAAACGTATGTGGGACGGGTTTGAAACTTAAAAGTAAATCAAGATGAGGGTGTGCGCTATCACACCATATCAAAAAGAGTATTTCAGGGAGGAGGTGACTCGGTTTAAAGTTCTGCAACGTTATATTTCAGTGAGGGGGAATTTAAATCAACAGTGTTGCCTCCTCAATGGTAAACCGCAGTTAAAACGTTTGTGGGACGGGTTTGAAAGAATCCAAATGGGGGTTGCGCTATCAAACCATATTCAAAGAGTATTCAGGGAGGAGGTGCCTGTTTTAAACTGCAAAGTTACATTTCAGTGAGGGGGAATTTAAATCAAACAGGTTTGCCTCCCTCAATTTAGTAAACCGCCGTTAAACTTTGTGGGGACGGATGGAAAGTAAATTCAAATGGGATCGCCTCACTCAAATGCAAATAATTAAACCCCCGTGGGTTTAAAACGAGGGACTACAAAGATAGGGTGAAGTTTACTATTTTAGGAGGGTGTGCTCGTTTTACCTGCATTTCAGGGAGGGGTAAAGTAAATCCAAGGAGGGGGTTAATTAAATCAAACAGTGTTCGCTCCCTCAATGAGTAAACCGTAGTTAAAACGTGTGTGTGACGGGTTGAAACTGAAAGTAAATCAAATGAGGGGTGCGCTATCAACCATATCAAAAAGAGGTTTTCAGGGAGGAGGGTGGGCCTCGTTTTAACTGCAAAGTTAATTTCAGTGAGGGAGAATTTAAATCAAAACAGGGGTGCCTCCCTCAAATAGTTAAACGCAGTTAAAACGGTTTGTGGGACGGGGTTTTGAAAGGTTGAAAGTAAATCAAATGAGGGGTGCGCTATCAAACCATATCAAAAAGAGTATTTCAGAGGAGGTGTCCTTCGTTTTAACTGCAAAGTTTACTATTCCAGGGAGGGGGAATTTAAATCAAACAGGTGTTTGCCTCCTCAAATTAGAAAACCGCCGTTTTTTAAAACTTTGTGGCGACGATGGAAAGTAATCAAAATGGGGTAGCCTCACTCAAATAGCATACTATAAACCCCGTTGGTTAAACGAGGATAACAAAGTAGGGTTGAAGTTACTATTAGGATGGGTTGTGCTTCGTTTTAACTGCATTTAAGGGAGGGAGGGGTAAAGTAAATCAATGAGGGGGTTAATAATCAAACAGGTGTTCGCTCCCTCATGAAGTAAAGTAGTTAAAAAGTATGTGGGACGGGTTTGAAACTTGAAAGTAATCAAATGAGGGCGTGCGCTATCAAACAAATATAAAAAGAGTATGTCAGGGGAGGAGGTGGGCCTCGTTGTTAACTGCAAAGTTTACTATTTAGTGAGGGAGAATTTAAAATCAAAACAGTGTTGCCGCCCTCAAAATAGTAAACCGCATTTAAAACGTTTGTGGGAACGGGGTTGAAAGTAAACAAATGAGGCGTGCGCTATCCAAACCATATCAAAAAGAGTATTCAGGGAGGAGGTCTGGGCTCGTTTTACTGCAAAGTTACTATTTCAGTGAGGGGGAGGGAATTAAATCAAACAGTTTGCCTCCTCAATTTAGTCAACCGCCGTTTAAAAACGTTGTGGTTGGGACGGGATTGGAAATGTTAATCAAATGGGTCGCCTCACTCAAAATAGCAAATTAAACCCCGCGTTTAAAACGAGGCGGCATAACAAAGCTAGGGTGAAGTTTACTATTTTAGGAGGGGGTGCTTCGTTTTAACTGATTTAAGGGAGGGGTTAAAGTAAATGGGTAAGTAAATCAAATGACGGGGGTGCCTCGTTAAACTGCAAAGTTTACTATCTCAGGAAAGGGGAAATTAAATCAAACAGTGTTGCCTCCCTCAAATAGTAAACCACATGCAGTTAAAACGTTTTGGGACGGGATGGAAAAGTAAATAAAATGAGGGGGTTGCCTCACTCAAATAGTAAACCCGTATTTTTAAACGAGGCACGTTTCAGGTGGTGATGTATATTTGTGTGGGAGAGGGTGCCTTGTTTTAACAGCAAAGTTTACTATTTCAGGGAGGGTAAAATCCAAATCAAACAGTGGTGCCTCCCTCAAATACTAAACCGTAGTTAAAACGTTTGTGGGGGTGGTGAAGTGCCTCATTTTAACTGCAAAGATACTATTCAAGGGGATATCCAAATAGTAAACAGGTAGCTCGTTTTATTTAGAGAGTCGTTTACCCCTCCCTCCAATTAGTAAACTTAGTTGTTTAAAATGAGGCACTAGATAGATAATAGGTGGTGGTGATTGTTTACTCTATTTAAACGGGTGCTAGAGAGTGATGTCTCACATTACTTACAAATTTTTCGGTTTGAGGGAGGGGGGGAAAGCCAAGAAAGCAAATCACATGTAGTTGAGGAAGGAGAATATAACCGACCGAATCAAAATGCCTCGTTTTGAAAGACAACCCCCCCCCACACACAAATTTGTAAAGTTTAAGTTTTTTAAACCGGGTGTAGATTGCACAACGTTTATTACTATTTCAGAGGGGGATATCCAATCTTGTGTGAGGGGTGCCTCGTTTTTAACTGCAAAGTACTATTTCAGGGAGGGGAGGAAACCAAATCAGTTGGTGTGTCGCCTCGCTGAATGAAATAGTAACCTTTGTAGTTTTTAAACGAGGCCACATGCCAAAGATAGGGGTGATGTTTAAGAAGGGTACCCTCATTTAAACTGCCACAATTCTACTAGTTCTTGGGGTGAGTTTACTATTTGTGGCAGGGGTCCTCGTTTAGAGAAATCAAAAATAAAAAATCAAACAGTGTTGCCTCGTTTTAGGAGAGTTGGTGTCGCCGCACTCAAATAATAAACATCAAATTTAAAACGAGGGTCACTACAAAGATATGGGTGATTTTTACTATTTTAGGAGGGTGTGCCTCGATTTAACTGCAAATTTACTATTCAGGGAGGGGTGGTTTTAATCAAATCAAAACAGTGTTGCCTCCCTCAAATAGTAAACCGTAGTTACAACGTTTGTGGGGGTGGAGTGCCTCATTTTAACTGCAAAGATTACATATCAAGGAGGGGGGAGATCAATTAAACAGAGTATTGCCTCGTTTTAGAGAGTCGTTTACCCCTCCCTCC